>CAUYRH010114885.1:0-18740 GCA_963574655.1 Perodicticus potto | reverse complement strand
GCTCTTGCTAAGGCTGGTCTTGAACTCGTAAGTCAAGCAATCCACCTGCCTCCACTTCCCAGAGTGCTAGGATTATAGGCGTGAGCCAGTGTGCCTGGCTGCAAAAATCAGAATCTTAGTTTAAATTTTACAATATGGGCATTCATTTTATTTTATTAAATCATAGCTGTGTACATTAATGCAATCATGGGGTACAATATGTTGGTTTGATATACAATCTGAAATATGTTCATCAAACTGTTTAACATAGCCTTCATGGCATTTTCTTAGTTATTGTGTTAAGACTTCTATATTCTGCGTTTAGTAAGTTTCACTTATACCCTTCTAAGATGCACTGTAGGTGTGGTCCCACCAATTACCCTCCCTCCATTCATTCTCCTCCCTCCCCTTCCCTCCCTTGCCCCTTTCCCCATATTCTTGTGCTAGAATTGGGTTATAGCCTTCATATGAAAGCTATAAATTAGGTTCATAGTAGGGCTGAGTACATTGGATACTTTTTCTTCCATTCTTGAGATACTCTGCTAAGAAGAAGAATATGTGGGCATTCATTTTAAAAGAAACAACTGGAAACTTCTGGAAGTAGGAGACGTGAAATTAAAGCTTTATAAGTAATTATGCAAAAAAAATGAAGAGAAAAAATAATATTTTATGTAAGTCCAGGATATTTAGCTTAAAGATGCCTACACCTTATAAAAAATAAATGCAAAGGGTGCCAAAAAATGTGTATGCATTTTAAGAAAGAAAAAATGGTATTAAAATTGGAGTATTCAATATATGCCAATAACAAAAGATAAATATGAGTCACATTGAGCACCTCATTTAGTTGCAGAAATCAAATGTGACTTGTGTATTACAAATTTAATACAGATTTTTTCCTTTCTTAAAATGTGTATACATTTTTTGGCACCCTATGTATGTTTAGCAAAAGACATCATCAAGGCTATTCATTACAGAACAGTAGACAGACTGGAAAAGTGAACCTAATATACACTTTTCAGTTGCCCAGAAAATGTAAACCTAATTACATATTCACAGATATCAGTAAATACTTCACATCTGGTTTCCTAAATCATTGTTACCTGATTTTCTTTTACTTCTCTCCCTTAGCATAGAATTAATTTTGTCATTATCCAATGACATGTTCTTTCAAGTAGTGATAAATAAAGCAGCAATGTACTTTCTCTGCAGAGGCTGCTACAAAGGAAGGAATATCCTGAAATTGCAGAGCAAGAAGTGAAACAAATCACAGTTGCTCAGGTATTAATTATTTAAAAATTCATGGACACTATAATAAACATGCATGATCATTCATCTGTTCCCCTGCATTGCCAGCATGCACACACGGGACGTCAATTACCAATGCATGAGATGATAAAAGAAAGCCAGCAGCTCTGAATGATTCATGTTCCTATGTTCTCCTCCAGGAAATTCTAACCTGCGCGGCCTTGCATGTTTCCTTTTCTGCCTCAAAATGGTGCCACTATCACCCGGCCTTCTTCTTGTCCTAGTTATTATTCTTGTTCTTCTTCTTCTTATCATTATTTTTACAATCTGTGTTTATAATCTGTTCAGCCTACATAAAAGGAATTCACTTTATGGATATCTAAGAACTGTATTTGGAGACTCAGCAGCTACTTGGTCAGCAGTTGAGGTACTGGCTACCCAATTTCCTTCCTTTGCTCATTGATTTTTCTCTGCATTTGCTATGTTCTCCTCTTGCAACTGAATGGGTTCCTTTTAACTACTAGTTTTTCCTGCTCTCCTAAAACTGTTACTTTCACATGAATTTGGTTTATCTCTCCCACCCTGATTTCAACTCTCTACATGAATGTTGCAATGTATCTTTATGGCATAAGTTTCCCATTGCTCTACCCCTGGGTTCTTGACTTGAAATACTCAATTCCTAAAAGAAGTGTCTGATGGGTTTAGCCATTAGGGAATCTATACGTGAGAGGTAGCTGGTGAGCCAATGAATTGGATGTCTTTAGATTACATACCCACCTTTGTCTAAATAAGATACAGTTGAGGGAGTAGAAGATTATGGCACCAATAGCAAGATTCTTGGTTGGACAATGTGAAGACAGTTTGAGAATTATAAGCACTCTAGAATTTCTCATATATTTATTTTTGTAAGGTTTTATTTGGACTGGTACTAGTCCATACTTGATGCTAAATTATCTTATAGTCAGTAACAGACATATATAAAGACACAGTAAGTCATTATATATGAGGCACAAGGAAATAAACCTAAAAGATTCACATTAAAAGACTATTACCTTAGTTCCTATCTAAGAAACAAAATATCAAAACATTCTAAACATGTGCCATATATTGGTATGCCACCAACTGAACATCCGTGAAGCATTCAAGTCTGCTCTTGATCAGCTTTAGAGGTTATTTTACACCCTCCACAGCACTTTCCACAATGTCACAAATCAACCCACAGTTACAGGTACAAAGTAATGACTTATGGTCGTGGCGTTGGGATCAAGATGACCGTTGCTTTAATACCATTTCCTTTAGTTAATGTCATCACAAACTGTAGGTTCTGAAACTTTTCGCAGGTCCATTTTACTTTCATCTATAACATGGTGCTAACAAGATTTATTCCCCATAGATACTATGTATTATTAAGATTAAACAAAAAAGTACATAAAATACTTACATGCAGTTCCAATTGCAGCCCCACGACACACAATAATAAGGCGAATATTCCAGGGCAGAAATTTATATGGTTCTTCTCATGAAGTCAAGATATGGAACTGAATTTGTAAGAGATCCTGGGAGATTCATGTCTACTGCTAAATGTGCACTCCACAGGAAGATTCGCAAGGAAGAATAGTAATAATGCCATGCAAACAAAGGCATGAAGGCTCGATTCTCTCTTTAGATTGAATAGATTTGAAAATGAAGCCAACTGCTACTAATAGTGACTGAAGTGAAGAGAAAGGGAACATTTCAGACAGTTCATTGCAGGAAAATAGAAGGTAAGAGAAAATTAAGTAAAATCATTTGTGAAAATGTTTAAACAAATGTTTCAACTAATTATATGATACATGTGAAAATATACATAATATGTAATATATAATTAATGTCTAATATCTGTTGAAAAGATAATATTTTCCACAGGCCAGCAGGTAAAGAAGTAGCCTCTCCATTATAACAAACAAAAAGCTGAAAACTTGGCACTGCTTCTGTGGCTCAGTGAGTAGGGTGCCAATCCCATGTACCAAGGGTGGCAGGTTCAAACCCGGCCTCGGCCAAACTGCAACAAAAATATAGCCAGGCATTGTGGCAGGCGCCTGTAGGCCCAGCTACTTGGGAGGCTGAGGCAAAAGAATCGCCTAAGCCCAGGAGTTGGAGGTTACTGTGAGCTGTGTGATGCCACGGCACTCCCCCGAGGGCAATAAAGTGACTCTATCTCTCCAAAAAAAAAAAAAGAGCTGAAAAATTGAAAAATCAACAATTCTTCATAGATCCGTTGGAGAAGTGGAGGGTAAACTGCTGGCACCAAAATTGGAAACACTGATTTATGGATACAGAGAACCATAACTCAAGGAAGTAGAAAGACATGGGTAAAAAAGTCTCTGGGGAAACCAGCGTCACAGAAAAACACCTAAACTGTAACAGACAATTTATGGAACCTCACCAGGAACAACTCAGTGTTAGAAGCTCCAGGGCAATACAGCCATAGCGAGTCTCCATACTTTTGAGTTTTACCCCTGGGAACTCTAGTAGGTCTTCAAAGTAAGTATTAGAGAAAATCTCTTCATGCTTCTGTCACAGAGAAGGGAAAAGGAACCACTTTGACATACTCCAGAATCCTGTATACTTCTTAAGAACTTCGTAAGAGCTTCTCAGCACTCCCCACTTAGATGGGACAGCATGGTTAGAAGGGCTGGACTTTGGCATTTCCCCTTCAACGAATGGAAGTCTAGAGCTGGCTGGAGTTGGGGTCAGATAGGCTCTGATAAAACCCTGACAGTTGAGCTGTTTTAAAATAGCATCTCCTGACAACAGGTGATAATGACTGAAAATTTCCTCCAAATTAATGTCTGACTCTGAACCACAGATTTTGGCAGGTTAAGGAACACCAAGCAGGATAAAGGCCAAAAAAGACAACCTAGGTATACTGCATTCAAACTTCAGAGACTATTCTAATGCAAAAAGTGTGTGTGTGTGTATATAGATGTATGTGTGTGTATATATTTACATATATAAAATATAAAGAAAAAATCTTGAAAGATGCCAGAGAGATAAATTACCTTACGTAAATAGAAGATAAGAATTATATCCAACTTCTCAGAAACCATGCAAGTGAAAAAAAAAAAAAAAAGAATGGTCAGAAATGTTTAAAGTGTTGAGAAACCACCAACCTAAAACTCTATATCCTGTGAAATTACCCCTCAGAAGTAAAAGATAAATACCGCCCTTTCTTCTTCAGACAAACAAAAATTGAAGGAATCTGTTGCCAGCAGATTTGCCTTATAAGAAATGTTAAAAGTAATCTTCAGAGAGAAGAAAAATAAAATACATCAAAAACTTGGATCCAAAAAAAGTAAGAGGGCAGAAGAAGGCAGCTTCACAAAGCCCCCTCCGTGGACACAGGAGGGCTTCTTGCTTAGATTGTCCTGTATTCCTTCCACTTGCCCACAGGAGTTCTCCAGTAATTATGAGCTCACTCTACTGACGTTGCTTTAACGGGCACAAGCTGCTAAAAGGAGTGTTCTGGAAGAAACAAATCCTCAGTTTGCTGACTATAGTCCCCCAGCTGCAAACAAATAGAAGGGAAAGCTTGGGAACCTAACATGAATCTCTAAAGTAGACTCAGCTATCACACAGGTCTTTGTAAAGTGGGCTGCTTATTTATAGGTTGCTCTTTTAGACTATATTTAACCAAAGAGGTAAAAGACCTCTATGTAGAAAATATGAATTACTGAGGAAGGAAATTGCCAAGGATATAAACAAAGGAAAAAATAAAGAGGGTACAAAAAAATGTATATATATTTTAAGAAAGGTAAAATTGTGTTAAATTTTTAATACTAAAGTCACATTTGACTCCTGCAATACAAGAGGTTCGCAACTTGACTTGTATTCATCTTTTGTTAAAGGCTATAATGAGTATTATGATTTTAATACAGTGGGTTTTTTTTTCCTTTCCTAAAATGTGTATTTCTTGCGGGCCCTCTGTGGAATCAACATTGAAATGTCTATACTACACAATGTGATCTACAGAGTCAATGCACCCCCCATTAAAATAACAATGTTGTTTTTTGCAGAATGATAAAAAAAAACTCTATGCTATGTATGGAATGAGGAGAGAGCCCAAATAACTAACGCAACTTTATGAAAAAAGGACAGATGAGGAGGCATCGCTTTACCAGACGTCAAACTATACCACAAGGATATAATCAAAACAGTACGGTACTGCCACAAGAACACAAACATGTTAGGCAGTTATCTAGGTATGAGCAGGATAGATGATGGATATGGTTAGGCTCTTTGGGGATTAGTTTGGGTCAGGATGACCAAGACCATTATTGAAATGAGGATGATTAAGACTTTGCAGGTGGGTTGTTTGTAAGACATGGAAGGTGGGTTATTTTGAGAAGAGAGTTAATTAAGACCCTGGGAGACTTCTAAGACCTGGGGAGAAGTTTGAGGCTGCCTCTTCCACACTCCTACTTTATTTAGATCCAAGTTTCTGATATATTTCATTTTCCTTCTTTCTGGAGAATTAATTTTAATATTTTTGTAAGGCAAGTCTACTGGTAATAAATTCCTTCAGTTTGGGTTTGTTGACTTCCAAGAGCTGATATTTCTCAAAGTTGTGTAGGAAACACAAATTTGTGCCTTCCACGGAGCCTGCAGTCACTAGGATGGGGCTAGTGCAAGCCATTAGTAAACTTTCTTTTTCTTGCAAAAACTTTACTTGCTCTTTTCAATTATTTCAGTGACTTCCTCAAACCACCATGACACTCCAAGAGACATAGACTAATGGATCAGAAGAGAAAACCCAGATACAAAACCATCCTCAAATTGCCGTCTGATCTGGGAAAAGAAAGACCTATTTAATAAATGGTACTGGGAAAATGGATAAGCACACACAGAAGAATAAAATAGGATGTGCACGTCTCCTAACTCACAAACATTAATTCACAATTGACAATATACTTAAACCTAAGGCATGAAACTATAAGAATTCCTGCAGAAAATGTTGAAAAAGTTCTTATAGATAGTGGCCTAGGCAAAATTTATGAATAAATCTTGAAGGTAATCACAACAACAAACATTATCGAAGGGGGCCTAGTTAAATTTAAAAGCTTCTGCACAGCCAAGGAAACAAACAATAGAGCAAATAGACCACATACAGAATGTGAGAAAATATTTGCTTGCTATATGTCCGATAAAGGACAAATAACCCGAATCTATAAGGAACTCAAGCAAATCAATAAAAAAATTAATATATAAAAGTGAGCAAAAGACATGAACAGTCTTTTTCAAAAGAAGATCAATTAATGGCCAATAAACATTGCAAAACTGCTCTAATCATTGGGGAAATGCAAATCAAACCAAATTAAATACAGTCTAACTCCAGTGAGCATGGATTCTATCAAAAAGTTCCAAAACAACAGATGCAATCATGGATGTAAGAGAAAGGAACACTTATACACTGTTGGTGGGACTGCAAACTAGTATGACCACCATGAAAAATTGTATGGTGATAGATACCTCAAAGAACTAAAAGTAGACCTATCATTTGATCCAGCAATCTCACTATTATGTATCTACCCAAATGTAAAAGAAATCATTTTATCAAAAGTACATGAGCACTTGAATGTTTATGGCAACACAATTCACAATTGCAAAGATGTGGAATCAACTCAAGCACCCATCAATACATGACTAGATTAATAAAATGTGGTATATGCATACCATGGAATATTACTCAGCCATGAAAAATGAACTAATACCTTTTGTAACAATCTGTATGGAACTGGACACCACTTTTCTAAGTGACGTATTACAAGAATAACAACACACCAAGAAAAACTAACACTACATGTACTCACTATTAAAGTGGAACTTATCAACCAACAACCAGGTACACATATGATAGTGAAGCTCTAGAGAAAGCAAGCAGGTGGGAGGGTGTAGGAGGGCAAGGGTAAAATCACACCTAATGGGTACAATGCACATAAATGCAAACCAGCTGGATGAAGGACACATTTGTAACTTTAACTCAAACAGTACAAAAGCAATTCATATAACCAAAACATTTGTACCCCCACAATATTCTGATTTAAAAAAAAAAAAGAAAACAAAAAAAAAAAAAATAATTGGAGAGTCATCAAACGAAAGAAAAAAAACTTAAGTAGTCTATCTCATTTATTTATCCCTTACCATTAGTATGCAGGTTTACTCTTCTAGAGAAGTACTTCCAGGGAATACATCAAGCTGAGAAAACTCTTCTCTAAATTCTTTCGAGTAATTTCAGTTCATCAGATTTTTCTCTGCTGTTAGCCCACTGATGTCCCCAGCTAGGTCAATGGGTTTTCCTGTTGTTACTCTCAATATTTTCCTTGGCAATTTTTGATAGTGACACTAACTTAGTTATATATAATCAAAATATCTGCTATGTATATCAAGTAAAGCTGAATTCACTATTTGCAGTTAAAGATTGTAACTACTGTAAGATCCCAGAAGCTTTCATATATTTTTTAAATGACCATACAGCCCTCCACCAAAACTCCCACTACACAGAATAGTATTTTTCACGTTGTTACTGTATAGGGAAATAGTCAATATCTATTTAAATGACAAAATGCTCAATTTATATTTTAATTCATTTTAATAAATAAAAGTACAAAAATGTGATATTTTCATTTTGGTTCATAAGAAAAATTACTTGACATATCATTTTGTAAAAAACAAGAAGTCATATAAACAACTATTTTTCATGACTCTATATTTAGGCTCTTTGCAATACTCTTAACAATGATAATACTTATAAAATGCTTTTATGAATCAGACATTTTTAAGTTCTTTACAAACATTAAATAATTGTATCCTTCTAATAATCTAATGAGATGGACACTACTAGCATGCCCTTCCCTTGTGCAAATGGATATTAGGATCCCACCACTATAAAATGTCTTATAAACATTCACATTAAAGATGAAATGATTAAGTCACAAAACCTAATGTGTTTCTTTGAAATATGAAATAATGTAATTAAAATTAACATTATAGATATTTAGAACACTACCACTATGTTGTGAAGTTTTAAGAAAAATAATTTATAGATCTATT
This sequence comes from Perodicticus potto, assembly GCA_963574655.1. Classification (NCBI taxonomy): domain Eukaryota; kingdom Metazoa; phylum Chordata; class Mammalia; order Primates; family Lorisidae; genus Perodicticus; species Perodicticus potto. The sequence continues at coordinate 10,427 of CAUYRH010114885.1, read as the reverse complement.
TTGAAAACAATAAATAAATCCATTTTAACAAATGAAACTATCACCAATGTTTATATTTTTAGAATTCAAGCATGTACATGGTAGTACTGGATAATTTCAATGTATTATAAAATGAATCAAAACGTAATGCTGTATTATAATAAATTAATTTTTTTTTTGGATTAGGCTGGGTTTGAACCCACCACCTCCAGCATATGGGGCCAGTGCCCTACTCCTTTGAGCCACAGGCGCCACCCAATATAAATTAATTCTTATTATATAAAATATAAATATTAAAAATAAAAATAGAAATTATTAGTATATATTCTCCATCATAATAAATCCAGTCTTTGATTTTTCATTATTGGAACAATATTAGGAAAAGATGAGCTCTGATTTATGGGATAAAATATCTTTCTACACAGCTTAATTTTAAACTATGCCTTTTTTTTTTTTTTTTTTTTTTTTTTGCAATTTTTTGGCCGGGGCCAGGTTCAAACCCGCCACCTCTGGTATATGGGGCCAGTGCCCTACTCCTTTGAGCCACAGGCACTTCCCCTAAACTATGCCTTTTTTATTATAAAAATAATTTCTTGTTAGATGTACTTTTAACCTGTAGATAGATGTGCATGACATGTATTCCTATTTTTCCAACTGTGAAGGCTAATGTTATGCATCAATCTGAGTGGGCCACCTCATGATAGCTGGTAAAACATTATTTGTGGAGATTTTTGTAATTTTACTTTATTAAGAAAACAAGAAGTAGATTGCAATGTGAAAATGATGCAAAATATATAAAAAGTCAAGTAAATTCATAGCTAAATGTTGATACCTAAAAAACTATACTTTGTAAAGTACCCATCCATATAAACCCTCAAATAAAACTACTTCCAGCTAACAAAAACTTAGTATCAGTATATTTTTTGCCAAGGTCAAAAAATGCAGAATGCTTTATAATACACATATTGTATTAAAAACAGAATTAATATTTGTAAAATCCACTGATGTTATAATACTCCAAAATTTCTTTATGCACAAATATTCATTGGGGCTATCAAATTTAATACATATACATAACATATATGAACTTACACATAGAAATTTCTTTCTAAAGATACATGGAATATATTCTGATGTCACTTATGTATAAGTATCAACATGATATTAAAAAAGAATTGCTAATTTAGAAGATAGCAAGGATATACCCATATCATCCCACTGATTACCAGTCCTAATTGTATTTTAATGTTTTCTATGGGATTTAAGTTACATACCAAAATTTATTAAAAAGAGTAAAAAATCCATTGTTGTCTAATTATTATCAGACCCTCAATATCTAATAAAGACAACAATTTGAAAAAGACATTTAAACTTACCCCATTTAATGGATACGTTTTCCATCCTAGCTCTCCGAGCACAGTGGTGGTATCAAGCAATACAACTGGAATTAAACAGATAAAAAATTTTCATAAATTTCTCAACTGATACAAAAATATATTAAAGTTATTTAATCATTAATGTCTATTACTCTTACTATTGCACATTGCATTAGATTTAAGCAATTTTATTTACTTTTAAAATTATTTGAATATTAATATTAAAATATAATATTAAGCAAAAATAAAATGCATAAAGTAGTGATAATTTAATTTTAAAATACATATATTTGTCTTTAACAAAGAAAAATGAAATAACTGAATAACAATTACCAAAATCATTTTTTTAATTATATATATATATATATATATATATATATATATATATATTTTTTTTTTTTTTTTTATTTTTATTTTTTTTTTTTTTGCAGTTTTTGGCCAGGGCCAGATTTGAACCTGCTACCTCCAATATATGGGGCTGGTGCCCTACTCTTTTGAGCCACAGGCGCCACTCTTTAATAATATATTTTTAAAACTGATGAAATAACTACCTTTGCTTTTTCCTCAAACTTTCACGTAGTCTTCTTATACCACATAAAAGAAAGAAAAAATATACTACTCAGGCTTATGTATCATCTTTTAGTGTTATTAGTTGGACTTCTATATCATCAACAAAGTACAAAAACAATTTTAAATCAACCTAGAATCTTTAAAGCATTGACCACATGATCATTACAAATACTAGGTAGTATACTTATTGCTAAGGGATCCAGAGACAAAAATAAAAACCATACATCTTTTTCCCCAAAGAAAAGTAATTCATAATCTTGTCAAAAAGGCATACATGTAAACCAAGAAGAACATATTCTATTAAATTATAAAACAGAAGACAACAAGTAGCAATTAAGGTAAGCTAAGGCTGAGAGGGCAGGTCTGAAGGTTGACATTTTGCAACTTCACAGATGGACTTCAATTAGATGTAATGAGATATATTTTTCTTTTTGTATACAATACTTTTTATAAACTTACTGACATGTGACTAAATTATTTGTCAGTCACTAGGGAGCAGACTAGGAGTAGGGATTGTTTGAGAAAGTGAGATGAGAAAAATGGTGCTGGAAGACAAACAGAAATCAACTGAGGAGTTTTTTAAAAAATGTTTCCAGCATAATGGACCTTCGTGTACTCATCACTCGTAATAATTACTAATTTATGGCCAGTCTTGTTTCATCTACACATTTTTACCTACTCCCCCAACTGAGAGATCTCTTTGAAATAAAGAGAATAATCACATAATTTCATCTGCAGGAATTTAGGCATGGATTTCTAAAATAAAGTCACTTTTAATGTAACTAAAATTTATTAACATGAACAGTAATTCCTTAATGTCATCAAGTATCCAGTCAGCATTCAATATTCACTACTGGCTCAATTATTTAAATAGGAAACCAAGACCAAAATAAGTGCTATACACTGGAGTGAGTTGGCATTCCACTTTAAATATTTTTTTAACCCAAAGATTTCCTCATTTTTTCAGTTAGATTTATTGAGGTATGTTTTACTCACAATAATATTCACCATTTGTAAATGTATATTTGCACAAATTGTGATAACTCACCACATTCATGTAACCATGGCTACAGTCAAGCTAAAGAATATTTTCATCACACACACAAAAAAATTCTTATTACCTTTTATAGGAAATCCCTTTCCTGTTCCATCCTCTTCCAACCACTACTATAATTTCTGTCCCTATAGCTTTGCCCTGTCCAGAATGTCAAAAGAATAAAATCACATAGCATGTAAGCATTTTAGCCTGGCTTGGTTCACTTAGTTTAATGGATCTGAGATCCATCTATGTTAATTCATGTTCCAAGAGTTAGTTCCTTTTTATTGCTGAAAAGTATTTCACTATTTGAGTCCCTTAGCCGATGGACATGCGGACTATTTACAGTTAAGGATATTATATATAAAGCCACTATTAACTTTCATGTATACATTTTTATATGAACCTATATTTTCATTTCTCCAAGGATTACCAGGTAATTTTTTTTTAAGGAGAAACTATCAAACTGAATTCCAAAATGACTGTGAAATTTCACATTCCCAACAGCAGAATGTATCGTTTTCCCCTTCTTCACATACCAGGTCTCGGTGTTGTCTAGTTCTTCGAAGGCATTCTAGCGCAGGTCTAACAGTACCTCATTATTGTTATGTTATGTACTTTAATGACTAACCAGCTTTTCTCACTATTTGAAAGTGATTTACTAAAAACATGTTTTATACCACATTCTAGATCTTCCTAAATATTTGTGAGACAATGAACATGCCCCGCCATTCCATGTCTTTTCTCTAAACTGGTAGATATATCTAGTGGCTTGATTAGATTCAAGTTCCATTTATTTTTATAAGTCAGATGACTCCACTGGTGGTTTTTCCTGGTATACCAGAAAATAAGAATAATAGTAATGTTTACTAGACACATGTTAAAAGAACTCGGGGCCAACTTGCATAAGCGTCCTTTGGCAAAACATAGATAATGTGAATATATACAAGAATGATGACCATAAGGGATTAAAATATGCTTAAATCCATACATTCATAATGATAAAATATGCCTATTATTAACTTTCACAGAATTCTGGAGAAGCAATATATTTAAAATTGGTAAATAAACTGAAAAGAATAAATCATTTATTTTGCTTTTTCTGAAGGAACTACTTCTGAATACTGAAATACTTCCTGAAAGAGCATTTTTCTTACTGATATACTCCAGTTAAGAAATGAAGAAGGACTGATTGAATTAGGCTATGCTATTTGCCACTCCTAATGAATATACTTAGCTAAGGGTTTCCCATAGCTGTTAACATCACAAAGAAAAGAAAAATGAAAACACGGAAGAAAGAAAAAGAAAGGCATTCAAGGATACACCAATTAAAATGTCTTTCTTTATAGTTTAATTTTCTCCTTCTAACAAAAGTAGACGTATTGGACTTAATAGAAAGTACAATAAGGTTGAATACACACAATGACATCTGGGTTCATTCAACGTAATAAAAATAATTTCATTTATTGTAGAAAAAGATGAATATATTATAGTAAATATTGAAAACCACAAAGCTTATCTTGGCATCAAACAAAAGTTATTTTTATTTTGGGGGATATACTATTCAAAAGAATTAAGATATATATAACATCATTTATCTACATTTGGGAACTCAAAGGTTGAATTTTCTTTATTTAGCACATTTATATATTTTAAATACTTTATTATTTCCCTTGCAGACATGAAAAATAATGATACCAATTTACAGTACTGTCGTCCTATAAAGATTTTTTTCAGATTATATATAGATCTTTATGCAATCACCATTCTTCAGTGACCTGATAAGCTATATAAGGAATAATAATTTTTCTCTTTTCACTTTTAATTTTTGCACATGTAGAGAAACATCAATATTTCTTTTGCTGATCTTTAAATATTCATAGGTTTGATTCTACTTTTCTCATTAAAGATTTCTACAGAAAATTCAACCATACTACCTATAAATTGTGACATTTAAATCAAGGGTTTTATTCAAAAATCCCCCATGTGTATTTAAGTCTACCAACAGAAATTCTCCTTCATAAATTTTATATAGAAATTATGACCAATTAATTAACTTAGCTATATAATCATTATTCTTTGTAAAACATATAAGGTTGTTTTGTCCTTGGTTATTCATAATGGTAAACTGTGAAACATAGTCACTTCAAAACAAGCAAAAAAGCAAAATACGTTTGTATGTATAATATGTAATACTTATTAAAAATTATATTTTTTTTTGGAGCTTCCAAAATCTTTCATGATTTTCATTAAACTGCAATCCTATTTTTAGAAAACTCATAAAACAATAAAACTTCAAATATGTCTTATAAACAAGTGAATGACATTTTGGTATTTAAATAAAATTTAGATGTCTTGATATTTTTAATACTATTATACATAGTAAATATCTTAATTTTGTCATTTGTTTCACATTTAAAACCCCCACAAATTCAGGTTTTTCAGGCACACTAATTACATTGAACCCAGCAAGGTGAGAGCTCCTCCTGCTGGCTTTAAACAAAAGTTATCTTGTCTCTACCAGAGTGCACAAAACACTGTCAACCTCGAGGAAGGAAAAAAAAAAAAAAAAAAAAAAAAAACCATCATTTACATGAACTTCAGTAAAGAGTTAATACGCTTTTATTTTTAATTTCACAGCAATGTGTTCTATGGCTTATTATTTGTGTTATATAACTTATAATTTATGTAAAATACACCTGAGAATATAATTATTCATATAATGAATGAGAAATTGAATAAAACTGAAAACAAATAGTAAGCTGACAATGCAAAATAATGTTTGAAAATATATATTTTCTTCATAAGCAATATGGTGCATAGAATATAGGTGAAGAAGTACATACAATTTACTTATAAACTCTTAGGAAAGTATTTTCAGCATACTATATTTCTCTCAAAAATATATTTTAATTTATTTAAGATTGTTTTACTCATTTTGGGGAAATTGTATGAAAACTTCTTTGTGTTTGAAAAGTAAATATACAATTATAAAGATAAATTTTTGAAAGTATTGGATTAAATATGAACGTAATGAGTACCTAAGAAAAAGCTCAATATTAATTACTAATCTTTGAATAATCTATCAACTCTTTAACTACATCACTTTTAATAAGCCTAAGGGATATCAGTTTTTAACAAATTAGCATATTGACTTATGGTATACAATAGAATTTCATATTTATTCAAACTGCAGAGTAAAAAAGTTAAGATTATTTTTATGTACCACTTTAAAAAAATTAAATAAGGAGCAAATAAATTAACCCATTAAGAAAGAAGTACTTTTTCCTTTTAAGATAATTTTGTTGTAAAAGTTCTATTTAATGGCATAGTGAATTGAGTCCAGATATGTATTAATATGTATAAAAGTTCAGACAATCATAAATACATGTTTTGAAACATTTTCTAATAGGCTTCATGCAAAAAAAAGCAAAACTTTTCTTGGTAGACTCATTCTAGTTAGAGCCTTTAAGGCTCAGCAAGGTAAGGAAAATACTAAGTCATTCTAGAAACACAGCAGTAGAGTTTTGTACTAGTTCGATTCTCTGCTAATTTTGATAATCCTTTCCTCTTCTCATAGCTCTAAAAATAAAAAAGTAAACAAAAGAAATATTTCTGACAGCACAACCAGATACAATCAGAGAATGGTTCACATTATATATACACACACACACATATATAAACAAACATGCACCTTTATATGTGAAATTTTACAAGTAGTCCATTTGAATGAGACACTATTTAGATGCTTGAAACTGATATTTAGGCAATCACATTAACTAATCAGTTTTGACATAATTGCCTGCCTGTGGTTGGCTAAAAACCAAATCTTTTTACTTCCAGATATGTATACTATGGTTATCTAACCTCACATAGTTTTGGAATCAATATTTAATTCCCAGGAATCTAACACAGATTACTCTAAATAAACATAGGATCATAATGTTTACCCTTGGTTTGTCCCTCTGTGTATCAGTAATATCTTTAAGGCATCACCTTCCAAAGAAGGTCAGAATAGACCTAAAACTTGTGAACTTAGAGTCTTCAGCCTTCTGCTCTACTAGAAAATATCTTTTTCAGAAAACATATTCAAACTTCTGTCTCTGTCCCTTCCAGAAAACAGATGACTCATTTTCAGTTCTAAAGAAAAAATAAGGTATAAAAACCTAAAATCCTTTTTCTCACTATTACCTTAAACAAAAAAAAAAAGGGGCAAATAATTGAAGCTACATAATATTCTCCTCAATTCCCTTACTTTGAGGATAAATTAAGTGAATGAGCTTGCTTTTTTTTTCTTAGTTTTTTTTTTATTAAATCATAGTTGTGTACAACAATGTAATCACAAGAATGAGCTTGCTTTTAATTAGAAAATGTAAGAACTGCCACTGAAAAACTTTTCCCAAAGATGAGTGGCTAATAGTTGATTAAAATATAACTTGTAATCTTTTCTCCTTGACTTTCATCCCTTCTTATTTGCTTCTGTCTCAGAACCTCTCCGTCTTTACCCTATTGGACATTACTTTCTTTGCTCCAGCTTTATAATCATTCATTCCTAAAACCTGCCATTACCAGTGCTTACCACAGAGACCAAAGGAGAGCCCAGGTGTGCATTTTATCCATTCCAAGGTCACTTAACGGCAGGTTCACTCCTTTGCTCTTGAGCAAGATCACTAAGACTTATAAGTCGCTTCAGAAGATGTCCTTTGCCATCAAAAATTTTCAGTTATCTCCATGTTAAAATAGTAAAGGAAAAAGAATTTTCCTCTGGACCTAATGAATAGCAATACATGATTCCTCCATTTAGACATCTTTACCACCTTCATCTATACATAATCTAGAAAGCTTCATGTAGGACCTCTAGTATTTGTGTTTAGTTTAATGATACACAGATTAGATAGGCAGAAAATATCATTTGATTATTCTAAGTATCTAGTATTATATCTAATAAATGTTGTGAGTTTCTCATCTCTTGTACAGAAGTGCCCAGTTTAACCCAAATCATTGAAAATGCTCCCCATTGCTTATAGCATGAAAGACTCTTTCTGCCTTTGTAGCTCTACTATTTCTTACATTTCCCACTTGTCCTTTATGGGCTTTTGACACTTTTCAATTTTGGGAAAGAATATTATGAAACTTAAGTTTTCAGATGAACTTAAATTATTGGTTTTACAGCACTTGTAAAATAGATTAAGACAACTTATTTGGGAGATTTATCTATAATATAATGAGCATCTCAATGCAAAACTATTTCTGTGTGATAGAAGACAGGTCTAAGAAAACTACTGAAACCCCTTACAAAAAGAAATAATAGTAGCTCAAATTCTTATCAAAAAGAGAAAAAAAGCTTATTTAACTAAAAAAAAAATCATGTGAATAAAATTAAATCTTTCTTTTCTTGAAAATAGAAGTTTTTTTTCCTGCGGTGTTTTTTCCCTGCACTACATTTGCATGGACATACTGAAAATAGATTCAACCTTGCTCACTAAGGCACGTGAAGTCAACAAGTGCTACCTTATTTTATATAATACATTTTGGTGTCATTTCAACAAACATTAATTGAATTTGTTACATTTAAGACTCTATATTAGGATTGCAGGATATAGAAAGTCTATGAGACTAAGATGTTTACTTTCAAGGAGTACTTGTCATCATTTTATCATTTCTACAAAGTTTTCTGTCAACCCACTTGCCATAGTTTATTCAAAACATAAATAGAACAGATTAAAATACCCTTATTCATAAGGTGCAGACAATGAAAGACTGCAGGTATTTCACAGACTGTGCAGAATTAAATTGCTATTTTAAAGGGCAGACATCCAATATCACATCAAAGTCACCACCTAAACTGTCACTAATTGGAATACTTTCCTCATTTTCTATAGAGGTGACAAACACTAAATAGATTGTATAAATGCATATCAGCAATGGGAAATAATTCTCTACCCGTAGCATACTTGCGAAAATAATCCCCAGCACAAGAAATGTTTGTTAAATTTGTCCAGAGAGACAGGGTATTTTAAATACAGTGAGGGATGTAAAAAAAAAAAAAATTAAACATAATCAGAAGTAAACATTTTTATAATCTAATAATCCAAGCCTTATTCATCAGAAAGAAGAAATTACTGGAATATCTATAATGGCTCACATTAACCTAGCACTTTGGGAGGCTGAAAGTGGGAGGAATGCTTGAGGCACGAGTTTGAGAATAGCCTGGGTAATAGTGAGACTGAATTTCTACAAAAAGTAAAACTATTAGCTGGACATAGTGGTACATGCCTGTAGTCCCAGCTTTTCAGGAGGCTGAGGCAGAAGGATCTCTTAAGTCTAGGAATTTGAGGTTGAAGTGAGCTATAATGAAGCCACTATACTCTAGCTCTGGCAAAAGAATGAGGCTGCCTCAAAAGAGGAAAAAGATGGAAAGGAAAGAAGAGTGCAGGGAAGAGGGAAGGAAAGAAAAGAAAAGAGCAATTTGAGAAATTAAAAATTCCCAGGTAAAAATTTTAATTGTCATAATTTTGAAACAAAACAATTTAGCACAAAAATGTGTTTATGAATACTTATTTCCATTTTTTCATTTCATTACTATTTCTTTAAGTTATAATTGAGTTAATTATAGCATTTTTCAGGGAGTCTTCTATGGTATACCTAAAAACACAATACAAAAGAACTTTTTTTTTTGAGACAGAATTTCACTTTGTCACCCTTGGGAAAATGCCCTGTGGCGTCATAGCTCAAGGCAACCTCAAAACTCCTGGGCTCAAGTGATTTTCTCATCTCAGCCTCCATGTAGCAGGAACTACAGGTGCCCACCACAACACCCAGCTATTTTATAGAGATGGGGTTTCAAATTTGCTCAGGCTGGGCTCGAACCTGTGTGCTCAGGCAATCCACCCAGCCTGTGCTCCCAGAGTGCTAGGATTACAGGTGTGAGCCACCGCACCCATCCTCAAAAATACTTTTTTAATAAAAATATATTGAAAGGGAATTCATAAAACTTCAGATTCTATCATGTTCCAAGAAATTCCCTACTATTATATCTTCTGTTTACTTCCTGGATTCTATTACTTGCTTTAGTATTGTTAATTCATATAATCTGGGCCAAGTCATACTTTTTATCCTTCTATTTGTTGGGAGTTGAGCTGCCCTAAACGAACTAATTCTTTAAGCTTAGAATCCACCTTAACCTGGCTCTCAGGAGATTTTTATCTTATTAGCCACCCTCCTAGGGTGGTATGACTTAGTATAAAGAACAGACAAAAGTTTCCTTCTGTGTCATGGGTCATGATTGTTACTTCTTCAAGCTCTGTAAGTTTCTATTGTTCTTTTTTTCTTTCTTTCTTTTTAAGATACAGGGTCTTTTCTGTCTCCCAAGTTAGAATGTGGCAGCATAATCATAGGTCACTGCAGCCGGAAATGCCTAGGCTCAAGCGATCCTCTGCCTTCGCCTCCCAAGCACCTGGGACTAC
>CAUYRH010114883.1:0-25072 GCA_963574655.1 Perodicticus potto | reverse complement strand
CCATGGTGACAGGATGGAAGCTATGCACAAGCTCCTTTGCCTGGCTCCTACTCACCAAGGCTGACCCAGCAGCAGAAACCAAGACTGAGCTCCTACAGTTTGGCACCATCTCCTGATGAATCACTTGATGACAAGTAGAGTATCTTGAAACTCTTCACCCTGAAAGGGAGATCTATTTATTTTCACAAGAAGAGATACATATTCTTTCCTTCTCTCATAGTCTTTGCTGCCACCACTATCTGAGGGTTTATTGAGCATTTGATCCACCAATGTGGGATCCCAGCTAACGTCTCATCAGACCAACTGTGATTCAGGAAGAAATAGGGCTTCTAGTACAGAATACAATGGTGAAGAACATTTAGCACTCAGAAGTTCCACTTTGGTATCTTGTTACTCTCTTGTCCAATTTTTAATATAAATGGATAATTCTACTTTCCACAGACAGCCTTGGTGACTAGGAGTTAGACTTTTGAGTGAGGAGGGGCTGAGTTACTCTATGCAGTAAGTCACTGAGGTTGTGGGAATCTAGAATGGATGACAAAGAATGAGAGAAAGATGAAAAGCCATTGGAGTCTTAGCTGCAGCATTAGAGGACGAGAGACATTCCACGGACCTTCCTCATTTAAATTTCTCCCGGGTAAAAGGACCCACCAGCATCCCACAGAACTCGCAGAACTTATAAAAAGAAGTGGATCTCAGTGGTGGTACAAGCAGTGGAGTGTATCGATGGTGTGCTATGCCATCCACATCCTGCTTCAAGACTGAAGGATTTGTTCCAAGTTGCTGGGAGTTTTGCTAGCTAACAGCCCTCATCTGGAAGCTCTTTTTGAGCTCCAATTGCCCTTGGCAGAAGAAAGCCACTTTGCCCAAACTCCCTCTTGGCTTCCAAGCCAGTCCTTATTCAATGATGCGTAGACGTAGGCATACAAAATCTAGCCCCTTTGCCCCAATTCTGAAGGGCCAAGTGTTTTAGTTATCTCTTGCTGCATATCAGCTACATATCAAATAATCCCCAAACTTAGTGACTTAAAAGAACAGCGATCAGTTCATACTGTGCAAGGCTTCTGTGGGTCAGGAGTTTGGGAAAGAGTCAGCCAGGAGGTTGTGGCTTAGGGTCTCTCATAGGGTTTCAGCTAGCTAGGGAATGCCGCTGAAAGAAAAGAGAGCCAAATCAGCTGGAAGCTAAAGAGGCATCTCTCTCTCCTCATGTAATCCCAGGGCCTTGCCATGTGCTTCCCCATCCAGGCTAGGCGGGGCTTTCTCATAGCATGATGGTCTCGGGCCAGTCTCACTGTTTACTTGGCAGCTCTTTCATGAACAAGTATGCATACGAACAGGCTAGAAGCTATATCACCTTTTACGATCCATCCTTAAAGGCCATATTGCATTGCTTTTATCATTCTCTGTTCAAAAGAATCAAGACAGGAAAGGAAAGAAGATATAGACTCTTCTTTTCTGTAGGAAAAGTGTCACAGTGACATTGGAGGAAAAGCATGTAGTATACTAGATGTTATTAGAGGCATTTTTCAAAAATTCAATCTGCCACACTATTTTCAGCTCTGGAGCTCCCCTTAGGTGAGCTGAGTCCTTTGTAGAGACTGAATCACAAAACAACATCTCCCTCTGCCCGTTCCTTCTTCCTTTCCTTCTTTTACAGGTGTCTTATTCATTTTGTGTTGCTACAAGGGGATACCTGAGGCTGGATAATTTATAAAGACCAGAGGTTAGTTCAGCCTGTGGTTCTGCAGGGTGTGGAAGAAGCATGATGCCGGCAAAAGCTTGGCTTTCTGGAGAAGGCTTTTGTGCTACGTCAAAACGTCAGAGAAGATCGAAAGAGAAGTAGGTATGTGCAAAGAGAGTTCAAACATGAGGGGCATCCTGGCTTTGTAACAACCCACTCTCTTGGAAACGAATCCATTCCCCCCAGAACCAATACAGTTTCAATGAGAGGAAGAGCTCACTTACCACCCTGAGAAGAGCACCAAGCCACTCACGAGGGATCTGCCCCCGTGACCCAAACACCTTCCCGTAAGCCCCACCTCCTGACACTGGAGATTAAATTTCAATATGAGATTTGGTGAGGACAAACAGGCCATGTCCAAATCATGGTAATAAGCCCTGATCCTGAAAGTACTTGCTAATCAACTTCCTTTGTTATGATTTTCGTTGCCGGAAACCTGACCTAAAACAACTCGGAGGCATTTAGGTTTTCCCTGCTGTGAAGGGCATGATAATGTGCTTTGCTCAGTTTTCTGTTGCGCATCTGTCTTCTTATTAATTTCCAGGAGTCTGTAGCATATTCTAAATATTAATCCTGTCTTAGTTTTAGAAGTTACAAATATCCTCTCCCAGACCATCATCTGCTATTCACTGTCTCTATAGTGTTCTTTACTTTATAGAGCCAGCTATTCCACTTCTGGGTATTTGCCCAAGATATTTGAAATCAGATTGTCAAAGAGATGTCTGCACCCCCATGTTCACTGAAGCATCATTCACAGTAGCCAAGATTGTGGAATCAACCTTTGTACATTTTGTACTTTAAGCGTCTATTTTATAGTCTCTTCCTACCCCCGAAGTTTTAAGAATGTCCTGAACATTTTCTTCTGTTAGGTTTATTTATTTATGTTTTAATTCTAGAGTAATTTTAAATTGCAGATTGACAATTTATAATTGCCTAAATTTATGGGGTACTAAATGATGTTCTAATTTATGAATATGGAATAATAGAATCAAATTAGGTAACATAGCCATCACCTCAAATATTCAACACTCTATGCAACAGAGTACAAAAAAGAAGAAAAAAGTATATGTCTTATCTAACTGAGATGTTGTACCCTTTGACCACAATCTCCCATTTCCCCTGCTCCCCAGCCTCTGTAATCACCATTCTACTCTCTGTTTCTATGAGTTTGATTGTTTTAGATTTCACAGAGAGGGAGAACAAGCAGTATTTGTCTTTCCGTGCCTGACTTATTTCACTTAGCATAATGTTCTTCAATTCCATCCATGTTGTTGCAGATGACAGTATTTCCTTCTGTGTAAAGAATGAACAGTATTTCATTGTGCATATACACCACATTTTCTTTATCCATTCATCTGCTGGTGGACACTTAGGTTGATTCCACAATCTTGGCTACTGTGAATGGTGCTTCAGTGAACATGGGGGTGCAGACATCTCTTTGACAATCTGATTTCAAATATTTTGGGAAAATACCCAGAAGTGGAATAGCTGGCTTATTGGGTAATTCTATTTTTAGTTTTTTAAGGAACTTCCCATACTGTTTTCCATAATGGCTTTCCTAATTTACATTCTCACCCACAGTATTCACGTGTTTCCTTTTTAATTTTACTTTTCATATTTAGGTCTTTATCCCTTCTGGCATCCACTTTGAACATGGTATATATGGAAATTCAATATTTAATTCAATATATTCCATAGAGTGCATGAATTTTCCCTATATTATTTTCTAAACAATATGCTATTTTCATGTTTTTTGAGAGCTTTTATGTTTTATTTATCAATTGCCTTTTACTGTCATAATGTTGTTTCTTTTAAAACTTTCTCTTTTTTTTTTGAGACAGAGTCTTACTTTATTGCCTTCGGTAGAATGCTATGGCATCACAGCTCACAGCAACCTCTAACTCCTGGGTTCAGGAGATTCTCTTGACTCAGCCTTCCGAGTAGCTGGGATTACAGGCGCCTGCCACAATGCCCGGCTAAAACTTTGCAGAGGTATTATTCTATGATAGATAATGCTTCTTTTTCTTTGCTCTTCTTTTTCAAAATTTACTTGGCTATTTACATACTTGTATTCTTTCACTGCATTGCAGAATGAATTTGTAGAGTTCCTCAAAAGTTCTGCTTGGATTACTTATTAAACTGCATCACATACAGATCAGCTAAGGAGGTCTGACATCTTTTACTGTTAAGTCATTTCATCAATGAATGCTGTGTATCTTTCCATTTATTAGGATTATTGAAATGTTTTGCAATAGTGGTAGCATTGAGACTCCTTATCTAGTGGTGGATAGATAACAAGGATCTATGATTCCCTGTTATTTATCAAAGCAGACATAGAAGAATTAAGAAGACTTGGAAACCTATATTTTTCATTTGATATTTGTTCCAAAAATACTAAATATTATGTTTATTTAAAACCTATTTAGCAATTAAGAAAAGAGAAACAGTTGATAAATGAACAAAGATTATGAACACGCAGTTTTCAAAAAAAGAAATAGCAATGTTTTTATGTATAGAAAAAATGTTTAATTTCACCTATAATTAGAGAAATGCAGATTAGGAAAATAATAATATACCACTATTTGCCTACAAAACTAACATATTTTCAGAAGTTTGATGATAGTATGATTAACAGGGTGTGAAGTGCTCCCATCGATTATTGGTGAGGTTCTAAATAGATGCCAACTCTTTGAAGAGAAATCTATCAACATATTTCAAAATTAAAAATACATATAACATTTAACTTACAGTTTCACTGGTAGAAACTTATCTTTCTATTAGCAAAACTGTAAGTTCAAATGTTATGTGTATTTTTAGAAACTTATCTTTCTACCAGTGAAACTGTAAGTTACATGTCTGTGCAAGGTTGTATAAAGAAGGCTATTCATTATGGTGTTACTGATGGTAACACATGGCTGGAATTACCTAAATGTCCATCCAAACAGTATGGCTGGAAAATTATTTGTACATCCACACAACAGAACATTATACAGCCTTTGAAAAAAATTAGATTTAGCTTCTTCCTGTGAAATGGCCTAATTTCCAAGAGTGTTAAGTGGGAAAGGCACAATGCAAAATGTGTGTACAGTATACCCCCAGCTGCAGAAAGCAGAAAGGACGCATTAATATACATGCTTGTATTCTCATAGAATATCTCTGGAGTGATAATTAAGAAACAGATAATAGTGGTTGCCTCTGGGAAGGACAACTGGGAACTGAAGGTTGAGGTGGGAGAAGACATTCTTTACACTTTCTATCCCTTTGAACTGTTTGGTTAATTTTTTTAAACAAGATGTATATATTATTATTAAAAATAAATTTAAAACTATTCTAAAACTTAGTTTCATCCTCTCATGTAAGGTGGAGAATATTATCCCATATTAAAGAGGTTTTGCTGCATTTAGATTTGACCTAAAGACTTTATCCTCTCCGTTTATTATATGTTCTTGTGTTCCTTTCTGCATACTCCAAGGAATTATTAGGAGAAATGTTTTTCTAGTAAGAACAGGAGAAAATAATACCAGGGTTTTTAAGTCTGTGGCAATAGTAACTCCTTCTATTTAAAGTGAAAAGGGGATTTGAATAATGTTTGATTGCTTCTGAACGATGTTGAAGCAAAATCTGGAGAATTCTGAATAGTGTGTATTAGGAACCGACTCATGTCCATCCAACATTCCTGTGTTGAAATCCTAATATCCCAAACTTTAGAATGGGATTGCATCTGGAGATAGGGTCTTTAAAGAGGTAATTCTTTTAAAAAGAGTCATGAGAGTAAATCATAATCAATATGACCGGGGTCTTTACAAAAAGAGGAGATTTGGACATGATGAGTACAGATAGAAGGCCACATGAACACACAGGAAAGGACAGCCAGCCGTCTGTGAGCCGAGGAGGGAGACCTCCGGTGAAACCAACCCATCGATGCCTTGGCTTGGCCTTCCAGCCTCCAGAATGGGGACTGCCCTGTCTGTGATGCTTTGTCACAGCAGCCCAGGCAGACTAATACAGCTTCGTAACAACTCACAGCAATCTTAATTAATAGAAAAAGAGTGATATCAAACTTTGTGATATCATTTTAGAGTCCAGGGTTTGGAATGTTTTAGATAGACAGAGCTGAACAGTCCTTGTGAGGCTTTTTCAGAGGGCCAGGGGATCATCCCCCAATCATTAACACTTTGAATTCCAGGGAGATGATAGGGGAGACGAAGACAACATTTGTGCAACCAGGTTGAGGTGAGATTGTAAATGAGGGCTTGTTCTTGCAAGCCAAGGTTGGTGGGAAATGGGAAATCTCTGTGATCTTGTAAGGGATGCTTTACGAGGGATGATGGAAGAGGCTCATTTACACATTAAGCAGATGGCTGAGCACAGGTGGAAATCTTTCTCTCCCACAAGATATTTTATAGAACATTAGAAAAAAATAAAGTGTTCATAGTCATTCCTAAAAACGGGAATGAGAACTCTCTGTGGACTAGGAAAAAAGAAGCACTCTGAAAAAAATAGTAGTAGATGGGTAGACTCACTGCCAGGCTGAAGAAGATGCTTCTGCTAAAAGGCTGGGCTTGATGTCACTGCCCCAAGTCCACTCTCACAGAAAAGTCATTCTGTTAGAAACTGTCACAACCTAGGCCACACTCTGGAGAGGTCCTCCTCACATGTGTGCGCAGTAGCAGCTGTGCCAACTTTTACAGTTTCATGGATGTCTGGGTACATGCTGGTCGAGCCTACCTGAAATGCTTTATGCCCATGGCCTTCTTCAGAACCGAGGGAACCCCTTTGGCCCATAGGGAAACCCAATCAAAAGTGTGGGAGGAGTCAGCACCCCCAGGGGCAGCACTCAACTCCTGGGAGGTGTGGTTCCTTTAGCAAACAGTTGTGGGAGGCATTCGGTACACTTCTCAGAGTTCCTAGGGGAACTGAGTAAGCTCCAAATGCTCTCTCAAATTGGCTTTCCTTCTTCTGTCTCTCACTCTCACTGCATCTTCCTGGGATTCCTTTCAAATAAACTAATTAGCAACCGATTTGCAGGTTCTATGTTGAAGGAAACTTAACTAAGGCAGTGAACAGCCAAGAACTGCCCAACACCCGAGGATGCCCAACACAATGAGAGAGAGAGAGCCCGCTAATACAACAAATAGAAAAATTGTACACTCTAGGGATGACAAATAACAGAGACAATACAAAAAGGATTTTAACAATAGATGATATCATTGGAGAGATAAAGAAGGTTTTTGTAAACATGGTATATGGACAAGAGATTATTAAACTGGAAGTGATACTCAAAAAATAAGATCTGGCTGTTTAAAACTTCTTAGAAATGAAAAAATGTGATTGCTGAAATAAGAAATTCACTTGACGAATGAATTGGTGAGTTCAAGTGATGGGAGGCATTTCAGAGATATGAAGAGGGGAGATCTGGGGTTCCACCATCCAGAGAGTAGGACTCAGAGGAAAAATAGAATTGGAAGGGGAATAAACATAGGAAGAAATAACTCTGAGGATTTCTAAACCCGAAGAAAGATTCAAGCTGAGAGCCCATCAAGTGCTATGTAGAATAAAAAATAAGAAAACAAACAAGAAAATGCGTGCATGTGTGAATGACTATTTTGGAGACATAATTTTGAGTAGCTTGGCTCAGCTCTCTATTTATATTCTTGTGGCCGAGCAGTTTCAAATTACACAGCTTTTGTTTTTATTTTTGAGAAAAGACTGTGGAAAGCAACAGAGGCAAATTGAAAGGAACATTTAAGGAATGACCAAGTCTATTCAAGTTTCAAGGCCCACCTGACTAATTCTGGCCAGGAAAGGTCACCACTTTATCCTATTTATTAAAGAATTAAACAAGAAAAAGGCCTGCTATGAATGGGTCGGAGTCTCTGAATGAGGGAAGAACACCTTTCAGAAGGATCATTGCTGGTCATCTTACTGATTATTAGACCACATCGAGATTAATGAAACCACCTCCCTGGAGCAGATTGCCCCTTGAAATCCATGCTGCTAGTAATCTAATTTGCTTCCTTCATCAATCTCACTTCCCCCACTCTGTGAAATGCAGAGTGCTGGTCTACACCACTGACATTCAATGGTTCATCTTCAGGTATCAATTTTTTTACAGGGTGGCTGTGCCTACAGGATGCAATTGTTCATTCCAGTCACAAAAAGAAAACAAACCCACTAGCTAGGTTCTGCAGACGCAACATTGGTGGGTGTCAAATGTTTCACGCTGCAGTTGGTGGATTTGATGCTGTGCAGACACAGCCTGCACATGGCACTGAGGCGCTGCTGTTCCCATTGTTCCTGCTTTCTAGGCTGCCTCCCCGATCTGTAGAGGGATGTTTGCTTCAGTGGACTCTTGATACCCTGGCGGCATTGTCTCTATCTCGTGACTCAGTCCTGAAGAAGTGCAAATCCACACACTCCCCACAGTCCAAACCTCGTTTGCCATGTTAAGCAGCTCCCAACTGAACCTGGAGGAAGGCGTGCCAGGAGCACCAAGGAACAGAGACACCAGAGGCTGTGCACACATGCTACCGTGTCTTAAGGGAGGCAGCAGTCTGCCAGTGATGTTTGATGGCTTTCTTTATCTCAACACACCAATCTCTAGGGCACACTTTGGTCTCTCAACATGTCCCTATTTAACTACGCTCCTTACTTTCAGCTGCTTGGGCTCAGCTAACCAAGTGGTGGCAGAGATGTATATAGGTGATCTTAAATCATTCTGATTTTCCCAAGTCCCTCCGCAGTTTTCGGATGGAACATATGGCAATGTTATGTCTATTTGAAAAAGCCTTTGCATCATATGTTTATACAACTGCTCACTATCCCAAGACAAAAATTCTTTTCCTGTTATTGCCCATTTGCCGACTAAAGAAATTATCCTCTTTATGTATTCTGGTACTTTACCTTGATATCTTACACGTTTAATTATGTAGCCCTCAGTCCATAATCTATATCTTCATCATCTAAAGCCATTTTGCTTCTGTGAATCCAAAGCTTAATGATATGTTGGGAGATAAAGGAGAGAGAATCTTAAAATTCTCAACTATTACTCTTTGTAAGATTTTTTTTTTTTTTGATCATAGAATCATAGTAACAGAGTCAATCGGGAAAGATAGTAAATTCTCAGATGTTTCTTATCCATTCCTCAATTAGGTTATGCTGCTAAAAAATAATGATATAATATCTTAAAGTTTTCATACCAAAAAATCCAATCTAGACTCCACAGATTATACGCAAGGTAACAGGAATGGTTTTACTTACCCCCACAAATGCAATGAGCCCAAATGCTGCAGAGTGGAGTGTTATCACCAATCTCCATGGAAAAGAGGACAAAAAGAGCCTTAGGAAGTCCAATTGAACCCAATTTTTAGACAGCAAAACTGCCTGCAGGAGAGCAATAGTGAGGATCAGTGGAGATTTCAGGATCTAACATGGGTCATAGAACTGCCTATGAGGCCTGGTGCAGGTTTCTTATAAATGAGATTTACAACTTGCCTCCTTCACCCCAATTTAAGGCCCTTGAACTATTTCTAACTAAAATTTCTTCTTGGATTCTTCTCTACTATTTGCCTTTCATCCACGTAACACGTGGATGAAGATTCCAACTTGCACTATTTCCCGTTTCTGTGAGAAGAACTTGCCTCTTTTGCACTCATGGAATCAACTGTCAACTCAAGGCCCTGATTTTCATAAGGGTTTATCAGGAGTGTGGGGATGGGGGGTGATGCATCATTTAAATGTTTTAAGGTTGAAATTCATCAATTACATGGCCATCCAGCACTTTGTGAATGTTCAGCTGAGGCCTCAAATCGAAGTGTATTTGGAATGTGGAGGTTAACCTGGTTGACCTGGGAACTTCTTGGAAGAAGTTCTATCACATTAGCTAATGCAGTACAAAAACCTAACCTGAATTAGGCATCATGTTTTTGCATGTAACCCAAAGGTATCAGATTTGTGGCTTTTGCTAGCTTTGCAGGAAAGGTTTTTTAAAAATACATTTCTTGATAGTACAAAACTAGCAAAAGCCACAAATGGAACGGGTTTGCTTCTCATGGAAAACCTTTTGCATCCTGGAGCTCTGGTCAGCAGCCCCTGCAGTACTTTGCGGTTTGCAGCTCCAATCTCAGAACAGGTCTGTTATCATCTAAGCTCCTCAAGAAGCCGAACAAGTTGCACACAGACCACCAGAGTGGTCTCCAGGATACTGCCCATCTCATTGGCAGGCTAATGTCTCTCACCATTTTCCAAATTTGTAATAGTAGGATTAAGACTCAGACTCAGGAAAGCAATTTGTTGGCCCCAGGGGAGTAGATGGTGGGAATGTCAGACATCAGTGTGTCTGAAGGTGGAATCTACCATAAAATGAAACAGATAAGTCAAACTAAAAGAGAAAATGTAGGGGATGCAAGAGGACATGTTCATAATGTCTTAAAGCTCACACAATCTCAGTTATACCCTTGGATAAAATTGCATAAGATATACAACAGTGTGGGACAGCCTATCTACTCTCTCTTTTTGACTATTTATCTACCAAAAATCAAAAATACACAAAAGGACTCAAGATGAACAATTCACTATCCAAAGAGTGGAGCTAGAGATGGGGGGAAAGAGTGCTAAGTTTCCTTTGATTCCATGCTAAAATCTTAGGGGACACCTTTAGCGCACTAATTTCCTTTGATTCCATGCTAAAATCTTAGGGGACACCTTTAGCGCACTGCACTGCTGACTTCCAGCTAACTGTTGATACTTTCTGTTTCTCAGAGTGTGGATCCTACCTTCCTATTTGGTGTTGCTGGTGACAATTTCAGCATCCCTTCGGAGAGCTGACACAAAGAATTGGGAAAAAAGAGAAGGAGGAAACCCAGGTGAGTTAATTGGCTCCTTCCTTTACTTGTGCACTGATGAGAGACAAAATGAAAGGAGGACCAAAATTCTTAGTGAAAAAGTGGTTCTTAAATTAACCCTTCACTTACTGAGCTGTGTACCTCTTTAGGAGTGATTGATCTAATTGAGAACCTCTATACAACTGATTGGAAATTAACCATGTGTGCAGCACACATTCATTATACTCTCTGTGTATGTTTAAGGTAGTAATCAAAGGATGAATTACTCAAATACCATAAAATTATACCTGTGATAAGTGCTAGCAATGGAAGGTGTCTGTTACTAATCATATATGACAAGGGGCGACCAGGGAAGGCTTCCCTGAAGAAGTGATTCCTGGGCTGGGATCTACTAAAAGAGCAGAAGTTAATTGGACAGAGCAGAGGGAGGAAAAATGTTCCAGGCAGAAGGAATAGCATACACAATGACCTTATGGTAGGTGGTAGCCTGGTGAATTTGAGAAACTCGAAATTACAATAGAACCTCTACAGGTGACCACCTTCCCACATTGACCGCCTCCTTGAGTTAACCCAATTTTCATAGACCAGATACACACCACATGTACATGTCAGTACAGTAGGCCTAGTTCCTTATTTTGACCAGTTTGTTACAGTCCCATGAGTGGTCAACTTACGGAGGTTCTACTGTTTAATCAACACTTCCCCAATGTATTCATGTTCCTGAAAAACCATTGTATTGATGAAGAATACAATGTTTTTTTTCTCCAGACATGTTACATAATTTAATAATCATGGGAAAAAATAGGGATATAAGTTCAAAAAGGTTACTTGGTTCACATGGCTAATAGTATCACAAAGATTTAGCCAGGAAAATTCGGTATGCTCTCTTTCCATTCTTTCCCATTAGGAATGGTTGTAAAAAGCAAACAAAGAAACAGCAACCAAAACCTCAGGCTTTCAGTGCAATATAGAATAGCATATTCTACCTGAAATGGGACTGACGTTTCCCAGTCAATACCCAGAATTATTTTAGAACTTGTACCACATCAAAGATGGAGAAAATGCATCTGTTGCAGGTGCTGATAGAATCACAGGATCACTTTCTTGGGATTAGAGTTAAAATGGACTCTCACTCTAGGCCCCATCAAGAACAGGATGGGGGTGCACAAGGTACAGAACCCACTCAGTCGGGTGGTGCCTGTGGCTCAAAGGAGTAGAGTGCCAGCCCCATATACCGGAGGTGGTGGGTTCAAACCCAGCCCTGGCCAAAAAAAAAAAACTGCAAAAAATAAAGAACCCAATCAATAGGTAAACATGTTGACGCTCCCTCCTGAGATGGACGTGAGGTTGGGGCAGCAGAATTGTCACTGAGTTGTGGCTCTGTCTCTACAGCTTCCCTAGATTCTCCTAGGAGGCACTTCCGGCAGAGTCCTATCTGGGCATCTCCTGAAAGTTTTCCAAACTGGGCTACCCTTTGACACTCAGCCAAAGCTGCTTTTACTACAGAAGTTTTAGTAGCAGGTTTCTGCACCGTGTCAGTCACAACCAATACAGAGAATCTTTAAGAGCCACTGATCATTTGTATCAGACTAACGAGGTTGTCCTTTTTCTGAACATGATGCCTGAATTGTGTGCTGACTGTGAATATTAAACTTTCCTGTTACCCCCATCTCTCTCCCAAAGCTTGTATAATTGATGATTCTTCCTGCCAGGATAAGTTTTTGAGCACGAAATTCATTTTAATAGCAGTTTTTGCTTATTAAACAAACCACTGTGGGTTTTTTTTCCTGTTTACTTCTCCAGCCAGAATCACAGAAACACAAAACAAATCAGCCTAATTTCGCCGTGAACTTTGCTTTTGACATCTTTCTATTTTTCAAAGAGAATAAATGTGCTGTAACTTGACTGCTCTCGTTCAGACTGAAGAAGCAGAGAGCTATTTTTGAAGCTCCTTAAATCAGAAGCTATGGCTTTTTACAAAAGCAGCCCCACAGGATATCAAGACTGTGTTTGGAAACATATGTGATAAAAAAAAAAAAAAAGAAAGAAACAAACCGTAAAAATGAACTGGGATCACCTTGTAATTGGGCAGAGAGGGCTTCCCGCTGCTCTGTGTTTTTATAAAAGCCATTGCTTCCGCATTCCTCACCTTTTGCTGTGAGAGATTGTACACAAAATCTCCAATTGCCAAGCAAATCACAGCCGAGAGTCAGACCCCCTGTTTGGAAGAGACCTTTCTCCTCTCAATATTCTCTTTTATTGATGTTATGGAAAGAAATTAGAGATACACAAAGAATCAAGGGTAGTTATAGTGAAAACGCAAGTCTTATACAAAGCACCCCAAGCAAGGTTCTACAATACACCAACCTCCACATGGGGATGACATTAGACAGCTCAATACAGTTTAATTGTTTCACTGCTGCGCTTCAAGGCAGACACCTTGCATGCCAATAGAGGATAAGTGCCTTGTAAATCAAGTGCATTATTATTATTCTATTTAATATTGCTAAATAGCTGCTACCTCCCCAGCCAAGGTGGGAGCAGGAATGATCGGAGTTTGGTGTGTTTTGGAAATGACAACTTGTCTCAGAATCTACCCATGACTCTTAAGGCACTCACTTTAATAAGTGTTCCTCCTCCAGCTCAATTTCTCTTTCTCTGAAGTGGGGTCAAAAATAATTGCTATACCTCCCTTCCAGAGCAGAGAGCAGCAGGCATCATTGAATATGCATGTAGTTATTAACCAGAAATAATATTTACAGGCTGCCCACTATTTTAATCGTTCTGAACTAGGGGCAATGTAAGCTTTTTAAAATATATATAAAGCAAGCCTGATTAATATTTGAGATGTTTGCTAATGTTTGAAATATAATTTTTAAGAATAATTTTAAGTATCATTTTACATTTTGCAGATGTGTAGGCATAGAAAATTATTAGCTTCAAAATCTATGAGCGTCTTAAAACCAGAGTCTTCAGGGGTAAATATGTGAGAAGGATCAATTGGAAGAGCTAATATCTGATAGGCAAGGACAAGCTCTTTAGCTATAATTTCTCATCACACACATACACTAGCTAAAAGGTAAAAATTCATGTGGAAGTTTTCTTCTTAAAAAAATTTCTTGCTGAGCATTATGGCTCACAACTGTAATCCCAGTACTTTGGGAGGCCAAGGTGGACAGATTGCTTGAAGCCACACTTTCAAGACCAGCCTGAGCAATATAACAAAACCCCATCTGTACAAAAAGTAGAAGAACTAGCCAGGAATGTCAGTCCCAGCTACTCAGGAGGCTGAGCCAGGAGGATCCCTTGAGCCCAGGAGTTTGAGGCTGCAGTGAGCTACCATCACCCACTGTACTCCAGCCTGGGTGAAAGAGCAAGATCTTGACTCAAAAAAAAAAAAATTCCTTTTGAAAAACTTACTTTACAAATGCAAGTATGTGAGTAAACACACACTATGAGAGAACAAAATAGGAACACACTATGATTAATACTGAAATTCATATGTGTCTAATATATTCCTTCTACTAACATTTCTTTTTAAGAGACTAACAGTTTTTGCCTGAATATAATCTTTAAGAATCTGCATTCTACATTGGGTGCTCCAAACATATTTCACATGTGTGAAGAACAAGATGTAAAATTATGGGGCAGAAAGATTATATCCCACTTTTTTATTAGTAGGTTTTTAAATTTACTGTGTTTTCTCCATACTTAAAAAAACACCTTCTTATGATAAGAGTGAATTACTGTTTTCATCCATATGTTTATGGCATGTAAACTTCCTTGTATGGATGGATAGACAGGAACGTTATTCTTGGAATTTGTTGACAACATGGGTACAATTTTTCACTTCACCTGTTCTCAGGGAATTCTGCAAAGCCATAAATTCAATGTAGCCAGCTAGACTGTTTCTAAGAAAAAAAAAAACAACTTTCACACAGTGAACTGCTTGATTCCAAAGAAATCTTAGTGGCATATTGAAAATGAGTATGTTTGGGCTGCCCTGTTGAAGACATGTCTGCTTGCTGATGGTAATAACAGAATCAACTAGATTTGAATTTGGCCTCACATGCCGCTGGTGATGCCATCCCTATGGCGTTACAGTTTTTCATGCATGTATGTGTCAAGGACAGAGCAAGACTATAGAATGCAATGGAAAAGATTGTCTTGGACACAAAGAAAAAAAGTCTTGATGGAAAATGAGACTAAAGGCCTCTCTTGCATGCTCACTGAAGGAATTTTCTAGGCAAAAATGCTGGTGTTTAATGGTCCAGTTCAGCTGCCTCTGGCCCTGGTCACCAGCTCTCTGAACAGAGCCCCTTTTCCCATATCATCCCCTGATTCCATGTCCGATTAGTGCTGAGTTCTGCTCTTGTAAGGGTAACCACCATGTCCAGTACCCTCAGGAGTTCTCGTCTCCTGAAAAGTCCTTCTTATAATAGGCCGTGTATGTTTCAGATAATTTTGCTGCAAATGGTTCTTGGCTCCTGAACTCTTTACAATATCTTGTGTTCATGCCTCTGATTATTAGATGGATCTCTCTTTTATTTCTCGTAAATACGAAGATGAAAGAGACCTGGGATCCTGCCCTTGAGTTCACAGTTCAGTGGAAGCCATTGTCACATGGACTGCTGCTGTTACACGTTGTCCTGAGTGTGAGTACTCTGGGGATATGGAGTGAAGGTGACTGCTGCCTGGGAGAGGTCAGGAGAGCCTCATGGACAATGGGGCATTTGGGTTGATCTCTGCTACAGATTCAAGGCTGAAAGAGAGCACCATCCACAGCAAGAAAAAAAATAAGTTTCTCTTAACACAAAATGTGTGACAAAAGAAAAGAGGGAAAGAAACAAGAGTGTCCCCTTTGTGGACAATAGGCTGCCTGTACTCAGAGTAGCTGCTGCTGTTTTCTCCATCTTTGAAGAGGACAAGCTGTGAATAAAGGAAGGTACAGACCATCCCACACGTGTCTGCGGGAGTGTGTTGTCTGTTTCCATGAGCAGATACAGGAAAGGGGGGAGAATAGGATAGATTGGCATTTGTTAAGAAAACTGGAAGAAAAGGAATAAACTGTGCAAAGACACAGTTGCGGGAAAAACAGAGTGTTTGGGAATGAACAGTCCTTAGTATGCAAGGGAAGAGGATAGGACAGGAAACGTAGTTTTGAAAAACATTTTAGAGTTTGCTAAGTAGTATGCACTTCTTTCTATTGGTGAATGGAGTCATTCCCACAAGGAAGAGACTCCATTATATTTGTGTGTTTATGTATATATATATGTAACAACTTCTTACTTTGAAATAATTCAGAAGACCCACAAAAAGTTTCAAAATAATACACAGAGTTCCTGCATACACTTTACCCAGATTTCCCCAATGATAGGTAGTATCTTCTATAACCATAGTACCCTATCAAAACCAGGAAATTGTCATTGGTACAATATTGACTCAGATATGAACCAGAGTTATTCAAATTTCACAAGTTTTTACATGAACTTTAAAAAATGAATACTTCCAAGAAATTTTATCATGTGAGTAGATTCAAGTTATCAACACTGTAATCAGAATCTAGAACCGCTCTATCAACACAAAGAAACTCATCTAACAGCTTAATAGTCATAGTCTTTCTAATTCTAAAATTGGTAACTACTAATTTCTTCTCTCTTGCTTTAACTTTGTCTCTTGAAGGTTGGTGTATAAATGGTATCATACAGTATATAACACTTTGAGAGTGGCATCTTTTACTTAGCATAACTGCCCTGGGCTACATCTAGGTTGTTGCATGTATCAATAATCTGTTTTTATCAAGGAATAATGTCCCACTGGGTGGATGTGCTATGCTTTATGTGTTCATTGAAGGGCAATTTTCTCATTCCTCTTTTTGTCTATTACCAATAAAGCTGCTGTGAGCATTCATATATAGGTTTTTGCATGAACGTAAGTTTTAATTTCTCTAGGATAATTATCTAGAAGTATGACTGCAGGGCCAGACAGTATATGTATATTTAACCTTACAAGAAACCGCCAAACTGTTTCCTAAGTGGTTATACCATTTTGCATTCACATAAATAATATATGAGATATAAAGTTTCTCTACATTATTGGTAGCATTGGGTACTGACAGTATTTTCTTTCTTTTTACTTCAGAATATTACAGGGGTACGAATGTTTGGTTACATATAATACTTTTGTACCATTTGAGTCAAAGTTATGTGTGCCCTTCACTCATATAGCATGCATTGTGCCCATTAGGTATGAAATTACTCATCCTCTCCTGCCCACTCTCAACTGTTCGATTTTCATTGAATTTTACTTCCATGGATGGAATAAGTTCCAGTTAGTATTGAGTACATGTGGTGTTTATTTTTCCATTCTTATGATACTTCACTTAGAAGAATGCTCTCCAGTTCCATCCAGGTTGTTACAAAAATTAGATCACCATTTTTTATAGTTGAGTAGTACTCCCTGGTATACATATACCACATGGCATTAGTCCTCTCATATATTGGTGGTTACTTGGTTGTTTCCACATCTGGGCAATTGTGAATTGTGCTGCTATGAATATTCAAGTGCAAGTGTCTTTTTAATAAAATGTCTTTATTTCCTTTGGGTAAATACTAAGTAGTGGGATTGCTGGATCAAGTGGTAGGTCTACTTTCAGTTCTTTCCAATGTCTCTGTACTACTTTCCAAAGAGTTGTACTATTTTGTACCAACAGTGTGTAAGAGTTCCTTTCTCTCCACCTCCATGCCAGCATTTTTTAATTTTAGCTGTTCTGCAGTTTTTGTTTTTTTTGGCCAGGGCTGGGTTTGAACCCGCCCCCTTTGGCATATGGGGCTCGCGTCCTACTCCTTTGAGCCATAGGAGCCTATTTTAGCTGTTCTGATAGGTGTATAGCAATGGCTCATTGCAGTTTTAATTTTAAATTCCCCAGTAGTTAATGATGATGAAATATTTTCAGTTATTTTTTGCCATCTTAATATCTTTGGCAAAGTGTCCAAGTACTTTTTTAAAATTTTTTAATTGAACTATTTGTTCATGTAATGGCATTCCACTGTGTGGGTATGCCATAAACTACCACAACTATATAACTGACTATGGGAGAAGGATGTAAAGTCCCCATCTTTTTTAGTGGCTGAATAGTATTCCATGGTATACATATTCCACAGTTTGTTAATCTATTCCTGGGGGGGTGGGCATTTAGGCTTTTTTTTATGTTGATTAATTTGAGTTCTCTATAGATCCCAGTTATCAAGCATTTGTCTGATTCATAACATGCAAATATGTTTTCCTTTTCTGCCTATAATTGTCCAAATATAAAAAAACACTTTGTTGAAAAAACTCTCCTTTCTTCATTAATTTGATCTTACATCTTTGTCAAAAATCATTTGGCTATTCTTGCTTGGATCTACGTCTTTGTTGTCTGTTCTGTCCCATAGGTCCATGTTCTTATCCCTCAGTGTCTTGTCTCCCATAGTCAGTTATACAGTGTATCTCAAATCAGGTGATGTGAATTCTCAGATTTATTCTACTTCTTCAAAAGTATTTTTGGTATTCTAGTTACTTTGATTTTCTATATACGTTTTAGAACAGGCATGTTTATGTCTAAAAATAATCTTGATGAGAATCAACTCATCAAACTTATAGACCAATTTGTTGATTCTGGCAATCCCTGAACATAACAAATCTATTAATTTTCTTTGATTTTTATTAGTATTTTGTAGTTTTCAATATAAAAATCTTGTACATACTTGGTTAGTTTTATACATAAATGTTTTCTTTTAGTGTTTATAAATGGTATTTCATGTTAAATTTCAGTTTCCAGTTGTTCATTGTTAACATGTGGAAGTGTGGCTGGCTTTTTGTATGTTAACCTTGTTTTCTGCAACCTTGCTAAGTTTACTTATTGGTTTAAAGAGGGTGTTTTTGCATATATTCCTTGATATTTTCTATGTTGTTTGCAAATAACAACAATTTTAGTTCTTCCTTTCTGACCTATATGACTTTTATTTCTTCTTGTGTCTTATTACAGTGACTAAGACTTCTAGCACTATGCTGAATAGGAGTGGTGAGAGAAGACATCCTTGATGTGTTCCCATTGGTAAGGGACAGTAATCAGTTGTTCTTCATTAACTACGATAATAGCTGTAGGACTCTGTGTGTGTGCATGCTCTCTATCAGTTTGAGTAAGTTCCCTTCTTTCCTAGTTTGCTAATAGATTTTATCATGAAGTTTATGTTTAAACTTTGTCAAAGGCTCTTGATTCAAAGTTTGAAAAGGCAGGTGGTGAGACTTTATTATTTTTATTATTATTTTTTTGAGAGTGAAGAGTGTGTTGTATACTCACTATAAGGGTGAAGGTAACCTGACCTCAAATCAACCAAGTGAGCCATTTGTAGAACATGGTAAGTGATGGGATTTAGGAGATGCAGGATCTGGAAGGCCTAAGAGGGATAATATCTATGATGTTTTTCATAGTCAAAAGACCTATATCTGCCTATCTATCATCTATCTATCTAATTTTAAGTTAAGAGGCCAGTCTGAAGGGGCTAGCTGACTCCCAACAGTAGTAAGATATGTGTGTCTAACCACTGGAAACCAGAGGCAGACGAGAACCCTACACAATCCACTGAAAAAGATATTGCCCCTTCTAAAGAGAATTGGTGTAGGAGATCCCAGTGATGATTGAGGGTTTGGAATTCCAATTATTTTGATTCCAAAGCATCAAAAACAAAAATACTCCACCAACACCAAATTCCAAAATTAAGCCTATTACTTGTCCTTATCTGTCTTCTGCTCTCTGCTCCAGTTCTGTGGAAGTCAGATACGACATAATTAAAAAGAAACCAGTGGAAAATAAAATTGGGAAAGTGGGAACAGGGTGAAACCATCCATTCCTCATCTTTCAATTCAGGCTCCCTGGCTTATATAAGACAGGAGCTGGAGGAGAAGTGACATTATGGATTGGAACCAATGTTGTTGATGTAGTGGTATTGTGCAAGATTCCCATTAATTAGACTGGAATTTAAAGTTTGAAAATTAGACTAGACTAGAGATTTTATTGCCTAAAAATTGAGACTATAGTATCTGAGAGATCTAACATTTCAACAATGCTGAGAAAGAGAGGGATTGGTTGAATGGGCTTGCAAGGGTGGTGCTATGATGGAATAGTCATTTTTTTGTTTGCATTTTAAAGACTCTAGCCATTTCAGTAAAACAGTGAATCTAGATGACCAATTGTAAATAATGCAGATTTTCAGGAGGTCAGAGAAAAAGGACATCAATTTTGGGGTGCAAGACACCTTTTCAGCTGCATTTAAAATTGGGTCAGCCTATTATATATCCTTGGTGGTTCTATAACACACAATTTATTTTAAAATAATTACAATAAAAGCACCATACTTGAAAATACAGGAATGAAGCTAGCAAGATGTCATAATAAAATTCTATTTTTTCCACAGGATCACTGATTTAACTAACTATAGGGACCAAAATACTTTTATGAGAACTCCAGAATCCAGTTAAGAAGGTGTAGTGCCCTGGATGAGTACAAAGCCAAAGAAGCCTCATTAAGAAGAGCAATTTCACCTTACCCTCCTAGACTCATCCTCATGCTGTGACAGGTCAACATCAGCTTATGACTCTTCCTTCTGGGGAAAGAAAATAATGTGCATATCTAGCACAACTTAGCATAATAAAGACAAGGTGCAAAACTCAAGGCTTCGCGTTGGGAGAGAGGAAGAGGAGTGCAGAATGTGTCTAGCATTCTGTCATTTTGGAGGTCTACCTGAGAGTTTTGAGATCTGCCTTACTTGACTCAGGGTGCTGACAGGCAGTCTGCATACTTTGGATGCCTAGCGATCAATGGGAACAAGAATCTCTATCTTGGTTAATTGGTGTCTTATCTTGTGCAAAGTCAGTTCATAATGACTGGGAGAGTTGGCTGTTTTTTTAAAAATGTGTAGATACCAACAAAAAATTAGGAGACACATAAAAAAATAGGTAAATGTGACCCCAAAAAAGGACCAAAATAAGTTTCTTTCACATAGTGTCTTGTTCCTTTAAGATCTGGAACAAGACAAGGATGCTCACTTTCACCACTGCTATTCCATATAGAACTGGAACTTCAAACTCTAGAAATCAGGCAAGAGAAAGAAATAAAGGGCATCTAAATTGGATAAGCAGCCAAATTATCCTTGTTTTCAGACACTAAACTTATTGTTAAAAAAAAACGAGGTACATAAATTATATGAAAATAATTAAAAATATTTGTTGTAAGTATGCTCTACAAGCTGGATGCAGTGGGCTTATCTCTATAAGCCTACCACTATAAGAGGTCAAGGTGGGAGGGTCAACTGGGACCAGGAGTTTGGGACTATCCTCAGCAATATAGCAAAACCATGTCTTTACAAAATACTTAAAAATAAGCTGGGCATGGTGGAGTGCACCTGTAGATGTAGCAACAAGGGAGACTGAGTCAGGAGGATTCTGTGAGCCAGAAGTTTGAAATTGCAGTGAACTATGATGATACCACTGTACCCTATTCTGGGCAACAAAGTGAGACACTGCCTTAAAACATGGAAGGGGTGCTTTAGGAGTTCAAGAAAATGAGGCATTAACAAACTATGAATATTATCAAAGATAAAAATATAAAATATTGAAAAAGACCAAACTGAAAATTTGAAACTAAATAATATAATAATAAATTTAAATATTCATTAGAGAGGTTCAACAACATACTTTATCAAGCAGAAAAAAAGAATCAGCAAATTTATAGACAGTTCATTTGAAATTATTCAGTAAGAGAAGCAAAAAGAAAAAAGAATGAAAAGGAATGAAGAATGACTAAAGAATTTATGGGTCACTATCAAGCTCACCAGCATATATTTTGGGGAACTCCAGAAGGAAAAGATGACAAGAAAAGGAGGCTTCCTTAAAGAAATAATGGCCTCCAATTTTCCAAATACGGGGAAGGAAATGACCATCTAGATTTAAGAATCCCAGTAGAATTCCAACTACAATGAATACACACACAAAAAAAATCACACCAATACAGATTATAATGAACTCTAAGTATTCTCCAAACATCCTTCCAAAAGGAATGTAAATGTAATTCTTATTAGGAATTTGTGTTTTAGGGCACCTATTAAGCTTACATGTGTGTATTTAAAAGTAAAGCACACTCACATCTCTGTCATGCATGGACTGGAAAAGTGACTTGATACCTCACTTCATGACTCAAGCCCTGATCTCAGGTATTAATTTATTTTATTTTTTAAAATTAAATCATAGCTGTGAACATTAATGCAATTATGGGATACAATGTGCTGGTTTTATATACAATTTGAAATACTTTTTTTTTTTTTTAATTTTTTTTTATTTTGTTGTTGCAGTTTGGCCAGGGCTGGGTTTGAACTTGCCACCCTGGGTATATAGGGTCAGCACCATACTCACTGAGCCACAGGCACCATCAAACTGATTAACATAGCCTTCACCACATTTTCTTATTGTGTTAAGACCTTTATATTCTACAGTTAGTAGATTTAACATGTACCCTTATAAAATGCACTATAAGTGTGGTCCCATCAATTACCCTCCCGCCACCCATTCTCCCCCCACCTCTTCCTTCCCCCTCCTCCTTCTTCATCTTGGGCTGTAGTTGGGTTGTAGCTTTCATATGGAAGTGTGGGTGTTTATAAATTTGTTTCATAGTAGAGCTGAGTACATTGGATACTTTTTCTTACATTCTCAAAATACTTTGCTAAGAAAAATATGTTCCAGCTCCACCCATGTAAACATAAAAGAGGTAAAGTCTCCATCTTTTTTTTTAAGGCTGCATAATATTGCATGTTGTACATATATCACAATTTATTAATCCATTTGTGGGTCGATGGGCATTTGAGCTTCTTCCATGACTTAGCAATTATGAATTGGGCTGCAAGAAACATTCTTTGTTTATTATAACACATCTTTGTTATAAAGTGATTTTTGGTCCTCTGGACATTTACCTAATAGAGGAATTGAAGGATTGAATGACAGTTCTATTTTTAGATTCTCTACATGATCTCCAAGCATCTTTCCAAAAGGAACATATTAGTTTGCACTCCCACCAGCAGTGCAGAAGTATTCCCTTTTCTCCACATCCACGTCAACATCTATGGTTTTGGGATTTTGTCATGTGGGCTAATTTTACTGGAGTTAGATGATATCTCAAGGTGTTTTTGAGTTGCATTTCTCTGATGATTAAGGATGATGAGCATTTTTTCATTTGTCTGTAGGCCATGTGCCTGTCTTCTTCAGGTATTAGTTTAGATGGCTGGAGACCCTGGGATTTAAACCAGTGATTAATGAGTATTTAAATGACTGGCTGCATGTGTGTAACTCCCGAACTCAGTACTATCTTACTTATTTTTAAGCACACACCATGAAACAGTAAATCTTGCAGAAAAGGCTTTGTAAAGAGAGAAATCACACTCATGGAACAGTTAGGGTATTGATTACCCATTTTCATCTCAATGGTCTCATAACAATTATTTAGTGATGTTTTAAAAGGTACAAGATCATGTATGCTTTGCAGACAATAACACTGGATACATTTTAGTCCATGAAGAACCTCCCAAGTTCTGTTTTCTTCAAGATTAACAGGAAAGAAAAAGCAGAAGTTCTGACTATAAAATGAATGCAAAATAACGTTCTCTGCTCCTGCTACATTGTTAATCTTGCTCGTGCTTTCTCCTTAATCTTTTGTTTTGACCAAAGGCTTTCTCCAAACCATTACATTTCAGAAGTATTCCTCTATTTAAAAATACTCGCAGCAACTGAGATTTATGGCACAATTTTACCTTTTCTTTTTTAAAATTTCAGATTAATATGAAAGTACATATTTCAGGCAGTGCCTGTGGCTCAAAGGAGTAGGGCTGCAGTCCCATATACTGGAGGTGGTGGGTTCAAACCCAGCCCCAGCCAAAAACTGCAAAAACAACAACAACAAAAAAGAAACTACATACTGGTAGGTTACGCAGTTTGCATTTATAAGGTCAAAGATGAGTTGTTGCTGTGTCCTTCACCCAGGATGTGTGCCATATACCTGTGCATTGTGCCCACCGGGTGCAAGCCCACCCAACCCCTTCCTCCCTTCTCCCTACTTACATTTAATTGAGTTTTCCTCTGGGAGAGCCTGTAGTTGTAGTTTCAATTCAGTACTGAGTATATATGATGCTTGTTTTTCTGTCTTTCTGATACTTTGCTTAGGAGAATGTTTTCCAGATCAGTCCAGGTTGTTATAAAAGATACAAAATCTCCATCTTTTAATGGATGAATAATATTCCATGGTCTACATAGGCCACAGCAATTTTAACTTTTCAAACACTTCTACAGCAATGCGTTTTTCCCTCTCTGAAGGAATGATCTTTCAGATCGTTCTTATTTTATTGATTAGATAGAAATCTAGTGGCATATTTAAGGTTCCACAGTATCTAGCACCTGCCGGGAACCAGAATTCAAATATTTTAGCTTCTAATTTTTTGCTGCTTCAACCAAGCTCAGCCTTGGTACTAACTGGTTAAAATTTCATCTCTGAGTTTCTGGAGTTGTCAAAAAAAAAAAAAAAAACTCACGCGATACTCTATCCTGATCTCAGCAGCATACTTGACATCTCTATTTGGTGAATAAACATCTCACTTCTTTATTGTTGCTCATTTCAGCTTTAAAAAGACAGGCTTATGAGGGATAACTGACTTGCTGCATACCTTTCCAGTGTTGAAGGTGATGAACTTTTAGCTTGTGTGTACATTCATGAAACCAACAGAACAGGTAAGATAATGAAAAAAAAACGTAACTCCAAAAAATTTCCTTCTGGACTATTGCAATTCATCTTACATACCCCAAACAGAACTTTTGATTTTAAATTCTAAACATATTTCTACCTTAGCTATCCCTATTGTACCAGACAGGACTGCTATCCGCCCTGTTGCTAAACCCAGAGCTCTGCTGCCCCATAAATGCTGTCTGGCAGCAAGCTTTAGATATGCTGAATCCACCCACTTCTCTTCACTCTCTGGCCACCTCTCTAATCCAGGCACTCAGTCTCTAAAGTAGCTGCATAAGCAGTCTGTGTGTTTCTACTCTTGATATAGCAGCTAAATTGATCGGTTAAGTATTTTTATAGTTTCATGCCTTAAGTCTAAATCTTTAATCCAGTGAGAGTCTATCTATCTTAGTTAATGGTGAAAGGTGTGGGTCCAGTTTCAGTCTTCTACAGGTTGCCAGCCAGTTCATCCAGCACAATTTGTTTAATAGGGAATCTTTTCCCCCCTGAATGTTTTTAGTTGGCTTGTCAAAGATCAAATAACAGTAAGTAGCTGGGTTCATCTCTTGGTTCTCTATTCTGTTCCATACATCTCCCTCTCTGTTTTTATGCCAGTACTGTGCTGTTTTGATCACTATTGATTTATAGTATAGTCTGAGGTCTGGAAGCGCATCAAGGCAGTCCCTT
>CAUYRH010114878.1:0-46485 GCA_963574655.1 Perodicticus potto | reverse complement strand
CGTATTTAGAAGTTTTCTCCTGACCCTTCAAATATGCACCACAAGTGTGATCTCACCCTTTATCCTCTCTCCCCCCACCACAGATATTTTTAAATGCAACTGGCTTTTCCCTCTAGACTCCTGGTCCATGACCCTGCAGGTGGGTGGCTTTGTGGTTCCTGCCACAGCACACAGCAATTCCTCAGCCTGCAGAAAAGGCAGGCTGCATTTTAGGAAAATTGTGTTGACCTCACATACATTGTGAAAGCGTCTGGGGCCACCTTTGAAGTACACCCTGACCCTGTTGCTGGTTTGGAACTGCAGATTCGTCATCCCTGTCTCCCAGTCACACATGGCCCTGCCCTGCTGACCAGTAGTCTGACCAACTTTAAGGTTAGAGTTGTAGATGGGTTTCTCTTTTGACCATAACCCTGGGGGGCTGGATTCCCCCAGTGCCACAGTCAGTGTTTTACTTAAGCTTTTTGTTTTCCTGTCATGAAGCTTCAATTACAAGTGGGGAACCATTTGCATTTGAGTTGCTTGGAGTTGGCTTCCTTTCTCCCCAGAATCAGGGGTGGGTAGCTCTCTTCCAGGTGAAGAGAAAAGTTCAGCCAGCAGCATGTAAGGGGCAGAGCCCACAGGTCAGGTCCAGAGTCTAAGTTCTGACATGTGAATGGCCAGGTATATAACTTGGCCAGTTAATTAAGCTTCACTGGGCCTTGTGGTCCCTGTCTATTAAACCAGCACTGTGATTTCATAATTCTTTGTGATGGTGATGATAAATGATAACTTACTGGAAACATAAGTTTTTGAATATGTCTGGTTGGGCGCAGGACCATAAACATATGTGGGTGTTTTATTTACTCCTTGAAAGCTTTGTGAGAGAATGTTGGGAATTAATGATGATGGTTACACAACTTTGTGAATATTCCAAAAAAACCACTGAGTCACATACTTTAAAAGGGTAAACTGTATGATGTGTGAATTGTATCTCAATAAAGCTATTGAATGCCTTACATATACTTAAGTCTTTCTCTGGTAGCACCTTAAAGCAGATGTTGCAGCAGTTGCTGAGACAGGTTCACATCTTGCTAAGAGCTCAGACTAGTCAGAGGGTTGGTCTCTGCTGTCTCCAACAAGGGTAAAGGGCTTTCCATGTCCACTGCAGTCCAAACTAGGCACTAGTTAAGGGGCTTGAGAGCTGCATGGGTTGTTAATATCAGGTTTTAATCCAGTCAAATGGAAGCTATTTAAGAAAGCAAAATGTTTTGGTTTATACCTGGAGGACTTAATAAAATATTAACCAGTAATAATCCAAATAAACGAGTAGGCAGCTGGTAAAGTCATTCAATAAAAGGTTTGTATATAAAGTAGCTTTTGTTAGAACAGAGGCCATAGTTTGTAAAGGAGTTAAAAGATCTTTTTTAGGGCAGCGCCTGTGGCTCAGCAAGTAGGGCGCCGGCCCCATGTACTGAAGGTGGCGGGCGCCTGTAGTCCCAGCTACTCCCGAGGCTGAGGCAAGAAAGCTCCTAAGCTCAGGAGTTGGAGGTTGCTGTGAGCTGTGTGACGCCACGGCACTCTACCGAGGGCGATAAAGTGAGACTCTGTCTCTACAAAAAAAAAGATCTTTTTTATTAAGTGAGTAAAGCTCATGCTGGCTGGATGGAGCTCTTCTAAGAAGTTAGACTGGTGGAAGGTGAGTGCGGTTTGGGTTGGAGGTTGAAGCCACTCTGCTCCTGGTCTGTACCTGACCTTCTTCCTTACTGCTGGGGTTGGGGGCTCAGGTGGCCTGCTTTTCCCCTGCCACCGGTCCTGTTCTTTAATGTCTTCTGTCCTGGGCAGGGACCAGCTGGGATTGTCTCTCTCACTTTTGGGCCTTCAAGTGTTATAATAAAAGGATCTCTGTTTACATCCGTTTATCTTAGCGCTGTGGAATTCAATTGAGTATGTAGAAACCTCAGAAGCCCTTGAGGTTTTGCTTGCCAAGATCCTTTTCAGTTTGAGTTTCTGTCGTAGGGTGGAGCCGAGGTGTTTACAAACACTCTCCGCCTTCCCCAGAGATCAGACTGTGAAAGGGCGGAGTCTGAGCTGTCCGCTCCTGGCCCCACCCCTTCCAGGGTCACTTTCCTAATCTGGGGCGCCTTCACCTGGGCGGCCTTGGCGGTGGCGATTCTATCAGGCTGTTCATGGGTGGGCTCCCATCGGACACCCCCTTCCCGTTTTGCTCTGAGCTCCTGTCTTCTCTGTTTCCCGGAGTGGGTGGGGTGGGGTAGGGTGTGTGTGGTTGGTTTTCTTTCTTTTTCTTTTTCTTTTTTTTTTTTTCAGTTTATTTTTTCTACTCGGAAGTACTCCACCCAGAAAATGAATGAACT
This sequence comes from Perodicticus potto, assembly GCA_963574655.1. NCBI lineage: Eukaryota > Metazoa > Chordata > Mammalia > Primates > Lorisidae > Perodicticus > Perodicticus potto. The sequence goes on along the minus strand of CAUYRH010114878.1, from coordinate 44,134 downwards.
CTCTTTGAAATGCATTCCGCTATCAAATAGCAGCATTTTGACCATTTTCCTTTTGCAAAGACACCTTCTTCTTTTAGGAAAGAATGAGTTGTTTAATCATTTTCTAGGTTTTACAAAAACAGACATCAGTCTAAAAAATACTCCTCCCGAGAAGTTTTTGAGAAAACTGCAATTAATGAGAGAAAAGGCACAGCAAAAGTAACTCATTTTTGCTCAGAAGGGCAAGATTTTAGAAGGTGTTTAAGAGGGCCTTTCTTGATTTCTCCAACGTGGAAATCAAAAATGAAAGTAACTTGTGAAATTCGGCAAGGGTTAGCAGAACATTATAGAAAACAAATTAAACAACTAACTTCAAAATCTAAACCCTTTTCAGTCATGATCTTTAAGCATAATTCTGCTTTATTGCTGGATAAAATTTGGCCCAACTCAGTTTGTGTTGTTTTGTAATGTTAGAGATCTTTTGAGTTTGGAGGTTATTAGATCTGCATTAGAAATACTGTCTTTTTCTGACGTACTTTGGGGCCTTCCCTCAGGGGAGTTCATCTGTTTGAAGGTTACTGGCTGTGGCCTTCCTGGTATTTTCAAAAGGAGGCTGTTTGGATGTATAACTGTCATCCCATCCCAGAGATCCTGACGTGGCTGGTCCCCTCCTACATCCACAGACCTTGCCAGCCCCCAGCCCCACTCCACGCCCATCTTGTCCTTCCCATCTAAAAACATACAGAAATAAAAATTTGTGTTCCTTTACTTTTCCGTTCTGCCTAAATCCATTTGTGGGGTATTTGGGGGCTCTAAAACATCGAGAATATTAAGTGAAGTTTGGTGCTTACTGAAGCTCTTCTTTTTATCAGAGTATGTTAAGCCGTGGAAGTCCCTGGGTCTTCTGACAGGCACACAGATAGCGGTCACCTCTGTGTGGTCAGGTTATTCAGAGACAGCCTTAGGGGAGCAGGAAACACCCACAGGGGTGGGGGCCTTCCTCAGCCTCAGCACCCACTAAGAGATGCTAACATGCAGGCCCACTTGCTGATTATTTTTCACTAAGACTAGTCAATTTTTAAAATGGCTTCCCAGGGTTTTTACAGTTTTGAATTTATCTTAAGGAAACACAAACATTCTTTAAGATAGTTATAAGAAAATTGCTCCAGAAGTTTCCTTTCCTCCTTCTTTTATTTCTTTTTCAGATTAAAGAGATAAGTATATGTCATATAAAATTCAAACATTTCAGAAAATGAAAGTACCTTATTAGGACACTCCTCAGAGATTATCCCCCTCACTACCAACCGTCTGCCTCTGAGTTGTGTACCTGCATGGTTCTTCCCTAGTTTTTTAGTTTTAGAAATTATATATGAGCTTCCTATGTGGAAATTAAGGATTTAATTTCCCCCAACTAAATTGTATCATCATTTTTTGTTTAACTAATATTAGTATTTTCTTCATTTGAACCACTCAATAATTATATAACTTGCTATTTCCTTCCTCGTACCTTTGGTGCGGAGCTAAATGATGGCCTCTTTCTGTGTGTGGTCAGATATCTTTGCAGCAATTGCAGGCATATCCTGTGCGTTCTGCCAGTGGTGTTTACAACCATCAGTTTCACCTGCACTGTAACAGCCTTGCTGTGGGGCCCACTGCCTCTTCCAGCCAGAACCTGGATCTGGGGCCCCTCTGACCACAGGATCATCTTTTCCGTCTTCCTGGAATTCCCTCTGGAAGTAAAGAGGGCTCTTTTTTGATTCCTGTGTCATCTTCTTTCCTGATTTGCGCCTTTGTTTTATTAAGAGAACACCTTCGATTCATTTCCTGGGAAAGGGCACAGGACATGTATATTTTACAAAAAGATTTTACATGCTTAGAAAGTATAGTTATTTTTCATTCTCTCTAGATCAGTGTTTTTCAACCTTTTTTTATTTCATAGCATATTTGAACCTATAGTTAAACTTCCATGGCACATTTAAATTAGGTTGATGAAAAAAAAAGTTAAAAAAAAAATAATAATATAGCTCAGCGCCTGTGGCTCCAGCCGCTAAGGCACCAGCCACGTACACCTGAGCTGGCAGGTTCGAATCCAGCCCAGGCCCACCAAACAACAATGACGGCTGCAACCAAAAAATGGCCAGGCGTTGTGGCGGGCGTCTGTGGTCCCAGCTACTTGGGAGGCAGAGGCAGGACACTCGCTTGAGCCCAGGAATTGGAGGTTGCTGTGAGCTGTGATGCCACGGCACTCTACCCAGGGTGACAGCTTGAGGCTCTGTCTCAAAAAAAAAAAAAAAAAAAAAGAGTATACTTGTGCTTTGAGCTTCTTTTGAAAATAATTTAGTTAATGATTAAAAATTTTCACAGGACGCCTAGATTCTCTCACAGCACACTGGTTGAAAATCACTATTCTAGGTGAATGGTGTTACGGGGTAGAAAGTTCTAGGATGGAAGCATTTTTCCCTCAGAATTTAAAATTGTTCTCTGACTTTGAGTGTTGCTGTTAAGGAGTTTGGTAGCTTGGTCCATTCCAATTCTGTGATGCTCCTTGGCTTCTGTGGGTTCCTGCACGTGGTAGCACCTTGGGTGACCTTGGGCAGTCTCCTGCCGTCCTTTGGGCATATAATGGGAGCTTTTTGATCTGAAGACTTGTTACCACAATTCTGGGAAATTATTAATGCTGCCCCCCATCCTTGTTGTCTCTGGGGACCAGTGTGTCAGATGGCCTCTTGTTCCTCTCTTGTCCTTTCCTCATGTTTGTCTCTCTACTTTCTGGGAGATTTTCCCCAGTCTTTCCTTCTTCTTTCTTGGATTTCATTTCTCTTCTTCTTTTAATTTTCAAGACCTTTTTCTTGCCCTCCCTAAGTACTTTCTGTAGTGTTCTTACTCTGACATAGACACGGGGCCTCCTTGGGTGTATGAACCATGTGTGCTTGTTTTTGAGGTGTTTTTCTTCTGGGCTGTGCCGGCTTCCTCTGGGTCTCCTTTTCGCTTGTTCTGTTTTGCTGTATTTACCTGACTGGTAAAAACTTTGCCCAAATAACAGGTGCGCCTTGACCAGCTGTTCTTATTAAGAATGGGGTCCCAAAAGGCTGCCTGGGTCAGCGGGAGGTGATGGGATTGGGGTGGGGGCTCCTGGGCAGTGCTGGGGCAGGACCTTTTGCAGCCTGTCAGTGAGTCTCCCCCAGGAGGCTCCAGGCAGAGGACACCGCAGCCTCTGCAGCCTTCTTAGTCCCTGTGGTCCCTGCGGAGTCAGGTCTCAGCTGGGTCTCGCAGGGGTGGAGAAAGGACCTGGCCACTTCTTATGGACTGGGATCCCTTGTGTTTCAGCAGCGCTGCCCTCCCAAGAGCTCGGGGGTGTCGGGGTGACCTGGAGGAGGCTTGCTGCAGGCTCTGGTGGCTACCTCATCGGCCACTGCAGTGGTAGCTTTAGGTCTCGTGTCAGATTAGTCTTTCTCAGCTTGAATTTTTATCATAGTGCTACTGAGCAACACTCTGGCCCATTGTCAGAGTCGCATTGCCACGTGTGTTGTGGATGGTGCTAGGGCACCTTCCAAACCTGGTTCCTTAGAAGGACCAGGGGGTTTCCCTGGCCGGAACAGGGAGCTCAGGATCCAGCAACTTTCTTGCCTGAAAGGGAAATGTGATTTGGGAATTTTTTTTCCATAAAAAAGAGGACAAATCGGTGACTATTGGTCTGAACCATGTGCTCCATGCTCCACTTTAGTCCTCCCTCCAGGCTCAGGGTGGGGACAGCCAGCATTTGCGCTGTGTGCTGATCATCCTCCTCCCGTGCCCATTCCTGAATCCTCACTTCTATACCCCTGGCAGCTGGGAGCTCGAGATCTCAGCCCTGCCTCGGGACACCCCACCCCAGCTGTCTTCTCGCTCCTGTCCCCTAAGAGATAACTTAGGTATTTATACTGTCTTTTAAAGAATTTTTCTCAAATTGCTAATATCCAGGAGATTTTCAGTGGAGTAGGACCAAATTCTGAGCGTGAGAAATCGAATTCCTTGATCGGTTTCCCTGATAACCTCTGAGGACCCTCTGTGTAGTCCTCAGTGCAGGAGCTTGCTTTGGAGCTCAGCTGTCCCATCCCACCAAGGCCTGGTGCCCTTAGAACCATCCTCCATTCAAGTGCTTTATAGCCTAGAATGTTCCAGAGCTTATTCGTTGTCTTGCTTCCTGCCTCCCCCTCAGATGGAGGTTTAACGTCAGGGTGGCCCAGTACCAGGCACAGCCCCGCAGCTAGGCCAGTAAGAGAGGACAGCTGAATGGGGGTTATTGAGAAACTAGCCACCAAGAAGGCCGGAAGAGCCGTGTGAGCAAATGCACGTTGTCCCTCAGCCAGGAGCCACTGGGGAGCCTCCCGGCATCACGTCTCCCAGTAACTGCCACATGTACACTGTCCTGGCTGAGTCCACCCCAGTGAGGAGCTGTTGGTGCAAACCAGGTCTGGTGTTCCAGAAAGTAGTTACCAGCTTCCCTGGCCTTTTGCTCTGCTCCTGAGCCAGGACTTTGCCAAGCCTTGTTTTTTATTTCCATTTGAAATCTGTTAGGAATGACAACCTTTTCTTTGGGTTTTGTCTCCTAAGGTTTAGACATAAATTTTCTACCATCTTTTATAAAATGACTGCTCAGAACAGGAGTGCAGTAGCCTGCCTGGGCTCAGTGCCACCTTTTGCCATCAGAGCTGGTAGAGGAGTGCCCCTCGTCAGTCCCTGCGTAGGACTGGAGGGTCTTCTTGTCATCTGGGAGGTGACCAAACTGAACCAGCTGTCCTCGACCATCTCAAGAAGGTCAGGTGTGTTTCCAAGTGACACCTCGGCTCAGTGGCCTACAGCAAGGTGTCACCATCTTCAGGGCATTACGTGTGCTTGGTCTAGACAGGGTACACCCCTGTGCATTCCAGGGGCTGTATTGTCTGTAGACTCAGTGACAGGTCTGGCCCACCATGGCCACACTCCTGTGGAGCACAGCTTTGAGCCATGTGTGCAAACGGATGCCTGTGAAAAACCTGATCTGAGTGTGTGGATTGTTACTTATAAGATACTTTCTCTCTCTCTCCCCACCTTCCTTTATAAACTTGGAGTTTGTGTTTTGGGTTCGGAATAAATTCAGAAAAATTCATACAGGACTCGCTGGTCTCTACCACCCTCAGGGAAGCTAGTGAAAAAGAGAACAGGAATTCTGAGTTTTTAAAATTCCATCTGTCTGACATGGAGTTTTTACCGAAAAGGATAATGACCCGCAATTGAATTTACCACGAATATCAGTTGCCACAAGTTTCTTAGCCGCTCTTTGGCTTTCCTATCCATCCCTTGCTCATCCAGCAAGGGAAAGTCAGGATTCAGGGCCACCACCTGAGGCAGAGGGGTGGCACCAACAGTGGGGTGTGGGAAATGGACATGTGGGCTTGCGTATGGAGGTTGGGAGAAGCCTTACTGTTGGGACAGTTGGTGGGGGGTGGTTCCTGGCAGAGGAAATGGCACCAAGACTGGGAAGAAGCAGGAACACACAGGCTTGGTTCCGAGCTGACCTTCCAGATGCTTCAGCCTGGGAGGCAGGGCACTGAGGAGCATCCCAAGGGCTGGGGCTCTCTGTGGGGTGACGGGAACAGGCTTGCCCCCCCCCACACACACACACTCGGGACTGTGAGGAGGAGGTGCTTACGTGTGGCAGGATGACTCGGAGTGCCTTCTGTGGGGTGGGGCCAGGGGTTCCTGCATCTACTCTTGGTGTTCTCCTTGATTTTCTCTTTTTGGAATAGAAATCATTGTCAGAATCAAAATTTATATGGCCTGCCTTAATTAGTTTGAGGAAACAGGCCCCAGCACATCGATCAGTCCAACAGATAAAGATGCAGCCTGATGTCGCAGTTCCCATAGGGTCAAACAGGAGATGAGAATGGGAGCCCCCTAGACCTACCCAGCCCACCTCACCACAGCCCTTGTGCCACGGACACTGCAGCCCACGAGAAAGGGGACACTGGACTGTGAAAAACACTAGAGTTGAGCTGCTGGCCTTGGCTCTAGAGAAAGCGTCTCCCTGTAGGGCAACGTTTCCAGGAGACTCCTATGGCGTCTTCTCCAACCGCCGCCCTCTACTTGGTGTGTAGGTGGATGGCGCCCTCCGCGGGCACCTGTCGTCTCTGCAGGAGTAACTGTGCGGAGGTGTCCACAGCCTTTTCTCATAGCGACATCTTGTGGACACCTCCTCACTAGCTGGCAGCCTGTGGTGACGATCCTGAGTCACGTGATTTGTGGCTTACTGTCCTGTGGGAGTGTCCCTGGAGTTGAGATGCAGCCCAGCGTGGTTGGGTCCTGTAGAGCTGCCCGGTCGCGCACAGACCCAGGCCTGCACTGTGGCAGGACGAGGGCCATGGCGCTTTCAGCCCCCCAGACCAGAAGTTACCACTGAAATGAAACGTATTTGCCATCTCCAGAGTCTGGTCTGTGACTTTCTATAACTTTTAAACTTTTGTCCTCTGCTTGCACTTTCTCTGTCCTTTCTAAGAGGCTCTGCGGTGTAATGAAACCTTCACCACTGGGAGGTGGAGTGAGTTTCTTCTCCCCCTGCCATCATCCAGGCAGGTAGGTCCTGAAATCCTGTGTCCTACGGAGCTCTTCTTTCAGGATCGTGAACTCATGATGTGTCCTTATCTCCTCAGCGTCCCCAACTCCTGCCCAGCCAGTCCTCGTGGTGCTGGGTCCTCAGGTTACCGCTTCGTCCAGAACGTGACGTCGGATCTGCAGCTGGCAGCAGAGTTTGCAGCAAAGGCCGCCTCAGAGCAGCAGGCAGACACCTCAGGAGGGGACAGCCCCAAGGTCTGAGCCCTCCCCAGCTCCTCTGACACTTGTGGTGATCGAAAGCAACCATAGGGACCCAGTGCACGTGGCACAGGTGTGCCCATGGAACATGTCCACGAAGCAACTGGTCCTAACAGCCCAAGAGAAATGTGGCTGCAGCTGGCAAGCAGAGCCATCGTCCTTTGCCCTTTCTGTGCCTGCATGATGCCCATGGGCCATTTGCTGGTGATCTGTGTGTCATTCGGCAGTGCAGTCTCACCACCATCTTCTCACTGTCCATCTGTGGCAGACAGACGGCCTCAGAGCTTTAATTCCAGACTTTGAGTAGAATGACACTTTTTGCTTTTAACTTGTGTCCTAGTTCATTTACATCTGATAACTTTTAAAATCAATTTGTTGAGGTGAGAAATTTGAATTCCAGAACTAAAGTATAATGAAAACCTGATTTTTTCCTTCCCATGAGGCACAAGTGGCTATTCCTAGCTAAATGTAAGTACACTAATGAAACAGTTGGATGTCACTGGAATAGATTTAATCTAGACACATGTGTTCTGGTTGGAAGGGTCCTCTCTATTAGCAGGTTGGACTGTGAACCATCCCTTGGTAAGCCCTGTGCTCTCGGTTGCCCCACAGGACGAATCGAAGCCGCCGTACTCATACGCACAGCTGATCGTGCAGGCCATCTCCTCGGCCCATGACCGGCAGTTGACACTAAGTGGCATCTACGCCCATATCACCAAACATTACCCCTACTACAGGACTGCCGACAAGGGCTGGCAGGTGAGGGTTTGAGGTCTAAAGTACTGACTGCAATTGAACGCCCCCCGAGAACAATACACTTCAGGAGGCGCATCACATCATTTAAGGTGACCAGAGAAGAGCTGGTTGTATTTTCACAGATGGCACATGGTATACCTAAGGTGCCTTAGAACGGTGGTGCCATTGAATCTAAAATAGTATTTTTTATTCATTTCTCTCCTTTGTATGCCCAGAACTGTGAAGATTGGTAAATACTTTGTTCTATGTCACACTTGCTGTGTCATAACCCTGTCTCAGGTGTGCTTTACATATCGTGAGAATACGGAAGTCCATAGGCCTAGGCTGTGTTCACTTCATCTTTCTATGGGATTGTGAGGCCTTTCCTATACCAGCCATGACAGACTCGTGTCACACTTGTCTCCATTTCTCCAAAGTCATTATTTCCCGTTCAACTCGAGCTCTGAGCTCTATAAGAACCAGTTTTTCGCTTGTCCTGGACATACCCCTACACCACAGTTTGTCTTCCTGTTTCACTTTTCTGTGAAGAAGGGGAATGATAGCATGCTTTGCACTTTCCCAGGACAGCACAGTTAGTGCTGGTACAGGGGCCCTCTGCCGCCTGATGGCCTATCCCAGCCATGCTGGTCCTGCACCTGTTACCTTCAGATTTGGGGTTGGGGGGATCTGTTTTCTGATTTGCTGGTAATTGGTGACTGTCTCTGCTTTCCTGCAGAATTCTATCCGACACAACCTCTCTCTGAACCGTTACTTTATTAAAGTCCCACGTTCCCAGGAGGAGCCTGGGAAAGGGTCTTTTTGGAGAATAGACCCTGCCTCAGAAGCTAAACTTGTGGAACAGGCATTCCGGAAACGGAGGCAGAGAGGCGTTTCCTGCTTCCGCACTCCCTTTGGGCCTCTGTCCTCAAGGTAAACCTCTCTGTGCTGCTATCCTCAAGCTGTTAGGGAAGTTCACCTTCCTCAGGATGTGGAGATCCACAGAATAGTCAGCCATCTCCATCCTCAGATTCCATGTCCTCTGCTGCCACCAGTCATGGATCAAAAATATTCAGGAAACAATTTTTTAAAATGCAGCAATATAAAGTCATATAAGTAAAAACAACTACCTACACAGCCTTTACATCGTATCAGGTATTCTTAGTAAAGCACGAGTGATCTAAAGTGTATGGGTGAATGTTTGTAGGTTATAGGCAAATATTACACCCTTTTTTTTTTTTTTTTGCAGTTTTTGGCCAGGGCTGGGTTTGAACCTGCCACTTCTGGCATATGGGGCACCCTACTCCTTTGAGTCACAGGCGCCGCCCTTACACCATTTTATATTAGGGACTTACTTCAGAAAATTGTGGAGTCCTAGAACCAGTTCCCTTGGACTCTGAGAGACAAATGAATTATTTTTGGCATTTAAAAATTAACTTTTTTTTTGTAAGAGAGAAAATCTCTGAGGACCAATGAACTTCTATAATAGTAAAGTTAATAAACCTCTGGGTATTTCTCTAACATTTTGGTTCTTAGGAGCTTAAATGTACATAATACATTAGGGTATCTGAAGGCCAGGAACAAATGGGTTATGACTCACAGTGCTTTCTGTTGGAGTATTTTATGCCCCAGCAAAGCCAACTGCTTTCTTCCTAAAGGGTGCCAATCTTTGGAGAGGCAAAGAAGGAGATGGCTGTTGGCTCCCAGCAGAGCTGAAGCTGAGGAACTTGGCTTCTGTCTACAGCAGGCACAGCTGAGCCCAGGCCTCTTCTGCCCAGCTCAGGCCTGGCCACACACAGTCTAGAAGAGCTGCTCATAGACATCCTGGGTGGACCTTGCCCAGGTCACCCATAAGAGCAACCTGACCCAGGTGTAGGGGAGATCTCCAGAGAGGTCCTCTCAGAAATTCTTCCACACAGAAAAAAACATTAGCAGCTAGTGCTCTCAATTTCAAAATTCTGTTTCAAATGTGATTCTATGAAAGATTGCATACAAGCATAAACGTTCATTTCTGGTATAGATTCTGCCATTGTGATTCTTAACTGGTCATGTTGTTACTGCAAGAATTTTAAAAAGTATTCATTATTTGGAAAGTTTCAGCTGAGCTAAGATTTTTTTCGAACACCACTTTGCCTAAATAGGAATGTGAAGAGAAAGTTTATGAAACTATTAGTTTGCTAGGATGGTTGTAACAAGTACTCCAAACTATGAGGCTTACACAACAGATAGTTGCTGTCTCACGGTTCTGGAAGCTGGAAGTCTAAAGTCAGGGTGTTGGCAGAATTGGTTCTCTCTCGGCTCAGCGCCTGTGGCTCAACGGGCTAAGGCACCAGCCACGTACACCTGAGCTGGTGGGTTTGAATCCAGCCTGGGCCCGCCAAACAACGATGGCTGCAACCAAAAAAAAAAAGAATGGCCGGACGTTGTGGTGGACGCCTGTGGTCCCAGCTGCTTGGGAGGCGGAGGCAGGAGAATTGCTTGAGCCCAGGAATTGGAGTTTGCTGTGAGCTGTGATGCCACGGCACTCAATCCAGGGTGACAGCTTGAGGCTCTGTCTCAAAAATAAATAAATAAAAAATAAACCTTTCAAAAAAAAAAAAAGAATTGGTTCCTTCTGAGGTCTACGGCAGAGAGTCTGGTCCAGACCCATCCCAGAGCTTCCCATGGTTGCTGACAATCTTTGGGGTTCATTGGCTTGGAGACGCATCACCCCAACTTCTGCCTTCACCTTCATGTTGCATTTCCCTGTTCGTGTCTGTGGAAGTTCCCCTTTGTATAAGGACACCAGTTGTACAGGGCCAGGGCCCACTCCAGTGACCTCACTTTCATTTGATCACCCCTGTAAAGACCCTGTCTCCAAGTAAGGTCACATTCTGAGGTCCTGGAGGTCAGGACTCCAACATATCTTCTTTGGGGGATACAGTTTGACCCATAACAACCAACATGATTTCTTACTGTCAGTCAAGGGATGGTTTCAAGGGCTTTGTCTGTGTCCAGCACTGTCCTGGAAACCACATACAAGGAGCCCCTATAAGGAGCATGAGGTTCCATCTTCAGGAGGGGGAAGCCAGGGGAGACCCAGCACAGCCACACACAGTGGTCACAGCACATTTGGAGTGGCCAAGGATATTTGCAACATGGATTGGGAATGTAACATTAGGACTAGTTTCTTCCCCAGACCATACCTGGTCTGTCCCAGCTTCCAGGGTCTGTGCTGAACAAACCTGTGTGTTGTGGTGGACCTGCTCAGTGGTGGGGGTGGACCTGCCTTTGGTTCCCAAAGAAGAAAGCTGATTCTGTGTCCAGGACTGAGTCTTAGCTCTGGCACAGCTGTGCCTGCCAGTACTCCCTGTCAACCATTGTTGGGAACACTTCATTTTAGAACCCAGAGTGATGGCTGCAGGATAAACAGTGCTGCTCTCAGAACCTGTGTGCCTCTCAGTTGTTCTCCTCATGGGAAGCTGTGCCCGATGCATGGAAGTTCATGTTTTTTGACACAGAAAGCCAAGCCACTTTCATGGAAGACTGGCTGGCACCCTTCAGGAAATGAACCTGCAGATTGTGGCATTTGCTGGGGGCCTTAGTAAGGCTGACCCCACCTACTTGGTGGAGTCTTCCACACCTGGCTTCCCTCGAATGGAGCTTTTTTAACCACTGGCTTCATGTCCTCAGAGGACATTGGCACCGCCCAGGCGTTAGTGTTGAAAACACATCAAGAGGGTGAAGCCCAGCGCCGGGGCACATAGCAGAAAGGATTTGAGGGTGACATTAGGACACATGATGCCTATTAAATGTCCTTTCATCCCCTGCCTACTGACTTAATACTGTGATTCTTTCTGTATCTTTTATTCATTTTTCAGGAGTGCCCCAGCCTCACCCACGCACCCTGGGCTGATGTCCCCTCGTTCGAGTGGCCTACAGACTCCAGAGTGTGTGTCTAGAGAGGGCTCACCTATCCCACACGACCCCGACTTCGGGTCAAAGTTAGCTGCTGTTCCAGAATATCGGTATTCCCAAAGCGCACCCGGTAAAGAGTGGTTTTATCCTTTCACTGAATGTGGCAGAACTTGGGACAGCAAGAGGTGGGACTGGGTGGGCATGAGGAGTCACTGACCTCTCTCTCTGTCCCTCATCCAGGCTCACCTGTTAGTGCCCAGCCAGTGATCATGGCTATGCCTCCTCGACCGTCCAGTTTGGTGGCCAAGCCTGTGGCCTACATGCCAGCCTCCATAGTGACTTCACAGCAACCTGCAGGCCACGCGATCCACGTCGTGCAGCAGGCCCCCACGGTCACCATGGTTAGGGTGGTCACCACCTCTGCCAGCTCTGCCAATGGGTACATCCTGGCCAGCCAGGGCTCAGCAGGAGGCTCCCAGGACACTGCGGGCACAGCTGTGCTGGACCTGGGCAGTGAGGCTAGAGGTAATATGGCTGTGGCCAGTGGCCTTTGCAGAAACTCAGGGGCTGTCCTGTCCCTCTGGGAGGTTGCACTTTCAGCCTAGACCTGGGGGCTCACGGAGGATGGTTCTCAGGCATCTGCCCACCCTGCCTATCTTTGTAAATCAGCATTAATTGTCTTCAAAAGCTTTTTCCTTTTTTGGATGGTGTCTTCAAATGCATATAGCTGTTTCCTTGAAATATTTTTTTCCCTTAAGGTGACATTGAATTAAATTGTGAGATTCTGCATAAAATTAGAATTTAACATTTTCTACGGGAGAAAGAATAAGCCTGGCAGGGTGATTCCTTAGAGCAGGAGTCTTTAGAATAGTTATTCAGAGCAAAGAGCAGCTGTGGATTTCTTCCTAGGGAATTGATGGGGTGGATGCTGAAAATGCAGCTAATAGTGTGGAAGGTCCTCTCAGGAATTCTTTTATATTAAGCAGCGTTTCCTACTTATTATTACCACTCTTGACTTAATCTCAGCAGTAATTTTTATTTGTCATAATGAAAATACCATTTTGGTAAAGGAAGACTAAAGCAGATCATTTCACTCCAAATAATACATTCTCTTTTTCAGATTAAATTTTGGTTAGTTCAAGTTAAGATACTTAAAATATTCTTCTAAAATCCTACTAATTGTCTTATTTGAAAGTATGGGTGTATTTCATTGGTGGGACTTTTCTTTTGAGAACCAAAGTTTTCCCCAGTGCTACCTTCATTCCCTTCGTTGGCAGGCTTACTGCTACAGCATTGATGTCTATCCATTACCTCATTGGTCAAGTGTGGTACTTTTTTTTTTTTTTTTCATATTGTTGGTGATTCATTGAGGGTACAAGAAACCAGGTTACGTTGATTGCATTTATTTGGTAAAGTCCCTCTTACAATCACGTCTTGCCCCCAAAAGGTGTGGCACACACCAAGACCCCACCCCTCTCCCTCAAATGTGGTTCTGACACGTTTCCTGTCCTGCAGGCTTAGAAGAGAAACCCACCATTGCATTTGCCACAATCCCCACGGCCAGCGGAGTGATCCAGACAGTGTCTAGCCAGGTGGCCCCTGGAGTCCCCGGACACACAGTCGCCATTCTGCAGCCAGCCGCGCCAGTGGCCATTGGGCAACACCACCTCCCTGTCCGGGCCGTCACACAGAACGGAAAGCATGCTGTGCCTACAAACAGTCTAGCCAGCAGCGCCTATGGTGAGGCCCTGTTCAGGCTCCAAGCTGTGTCCTGAGTTCTATGGCTCTGCCACAAGTCAGTGCCTCAGATGTTTTTCCACGTCACTCAGGCATCCTGTCAGCTCAGTTAATTTACTGAGCGGCTGCTACATGCCGGGCACTGTGAAGGCTAAGAAAAGAGGGAGAGAGGAAAAATTCAGATCTCTACCCTGTCTAGAGCTTGCACTCGACTGGGGTGAGGCAAGAGGTCAAAGGAGGAAGTAAAAGGGCCGGCGAGCCCCAGAGGGTGGGCTCAGCCTCCAGGGCAGGTCACCTGCATCACGGAGGTGAGGGGCAGCTGTCAGGTGTCCAGTGGGGTCCAGACAAACACAATAGCACAGGTCGGGGGAGGAGCAGGGGGTACCAGGCAGGGCAGAACTTGTCAGGGACTGAGTTCCCTCAGCAGGACAGAGAGGCACGGCCACACAGAGCAGGGCACTGGGCTGGTGGCTGTGGGCCTGTCTCAGATTCCCCAAGTAAAGCTCAGTAAACCTCTTCTCCCCACCAGCCCTTACCAGCCCCCTGCAGCTCCTGGCAGCCCAGGCGAGTTCATCCACACCAGTGGTGGTCACCCGGGTGTGTGAGGTGGGGCCCGAGGAGTCAGCAGCAGCTGGCACAGCAGTGGCCACTGCCACACCAGCCACCACCATCGGCACCACTGTCACCTCAGCCTCTTCCACTGGCGAGCCCGAGGTCAAGAGGTCCCGGGTAGAAGAACCCAGTGGGACTGGAACTACACAGGCCGGGGTCATCGCAGCCACCGGCCCCAAGGGGCCGAGCCCCGGGGAGTGACATCACCTGGACTGGGTAGAGTGGGACTCACCCAGCAGCACCCAGAGCTGGGCCTGGCAGTGCCAGTGGCCGCGCCCACAGACACAGGAGCTAACAGCGGCCTGCAGTGCCCAGTGAGCAGGTGGCTCAGCAGCAGACCCTGGACACATCTAGCCCTTTCCATTTTATCTCCTGTCCTCTCATGGTTCAAAACAAAAACACATAAACAAGTTCAGACAATTGATTGTATGATTCTGGGAATTCTTTGTTTTTTCTCCTCTTCCCTCAGCACCATATCCTCTCCCCAGGCCTCTGTCAGGGGCATGGGGAGAAGGTTGTAGCTCAGCATGTCCAGGAATGTGTCAGATGCCCCCCATGAGCAGAATAAGGCTCCGTGGCTTCTGTGTCTGGTTGAAGGAAGAGCCTCATCCCAGGAGGCTGAACAGAAGTGGCCAGTACACACCAAGGTCCCCACAGGAAGGACGCCAGAGGGCTGCATGCCTGTCAGGGGCAGAGGAAGGCAAGAGCTGGTTGACTGCACACTGCTCTGTGGTGTCTTTTCTCCAAACGTGATGTAGAAATTATCAGCATTAACTTGGAGGGGCCCAGGTTTGGCTTTGGACCCCAACTATTTCTTATTTTATGTAAACATGGAATTCAGGCCGAGTCATATATCTGAGACAAACAAAAGAGATAATTATTTTTGACATGTCATTTTTTTTTCATCTTCAGACAGTTTAACAACTGTAGGTGTGGGGTTCTTATTGGCATTAGGCCCCTCGGAAAGTAAACCTGCCACTCTGTCTGCTAACTTCAAGTAAGATGGACGGCGTCCTGCCTGGTGTCTGCTGCGAGAGAAAGTCCTTAGGATGAAAGATCAGACTTGAGCCAGCCCTCCTGCCCCTGGCACGGGAGACGGGAGGAGGCTGCCCGCTCTGCAGGGAGGACCTGCTGTGTTCACCAATGACTTTGTCGTCCTGAGGTTGATGGATACAGTGGGACCCACCAGTGCCAAACGCAGTCTGCCCATGCTGCTTGTCCCCAGATTACAGCTTCCTGACCACCCAGGTATAATCTACTGTTGTAAATTTGAATGCTTTTTTCTCCCTGACCTGAAGCACTAGGGCCCTGGTCAGCCAGCAGAAAGGAGACCTCCGTGCAGCAGTCGGTGAGCAGGCTATGCCCCCCACGTTCCACTCCTGCTAACTGACTTGGCTTTGTAGCCAACACAGTGAGAACCAAAGGACAGGCTGCTCTGAGTGATATGCCACTCCCAGGTCCCCTCAGGATGTCCCTGTCCCAGAGCCAGGGCTGGCTGGTGTTTGGCCCGATTTGGGGATGAGATTGGAGTCCTTCAGCTTCTCACATTTTCAGGAAATGCTACACGCATCTACATAAAGATTGACCTTAAGTTTTGCCAGTCAATCTGATGCTGGTTCTCCGAGGAGCAGACCACAGCTAGAAAGGACAAATTTGAGAGGTCCAGAAGTCTCAGATGAGTGGCTATTGTCAGAAGTAGCCTGTCCTCAGCATCCCAGCCTCAGCTATGGCCCTGGTGGACAAGCTGCAGAGAGATCCAGTTTCCTGGAGAGTGTCTGAGGGGACCGCAGATGGTCCCACAAGAACTAGGACCTAGGTGGGCACGGGCTGCCTTAAAGGGACAACGCATTTCAAAATGATTCTGAGGTGGTGCAGGAAGACTGGCAGCTACTGTGACCTGGCAACAGCCACACCAGGGCCACTGCCCCCCAGGACAAGTATAGAATGTCTGCCAGCTTCCTCTCTTCTGTCTGGGCGGGAAAATCCCCATTCTGTTGTTTTTGAAGCTCCTCTAACCAGTTGTTTCTTCGGCACTAATCTCTAGGTGGGAAATAAGCTCTTTTTTGCAGTCCATACCTGTTGCCTCCAGATGGGAGGAAAACAGCTGGGGGTGCATCCTCAGGTGTCATTCCTGCTATCCATGATGCTCTCTTTTACTCACAGTTTCTGGTATTTTGTGTGAAATTTTTCCTTCCATTGTGGCTGGTGCATGCGTGGGTGGGAGTGAGCAGGCAGGGCAGGGAGGTTGGCCGCACAGGTGCCCACTTCCCAGGCAAGAGCTCTCCAGGGTCTGTCACAGGGCTTTAGGGCTGCCTGCTGCTACTTCCTGTCCTACTGACTGTTTCTTCCCGGAGATGGATGTGGTCACCCTCAGAGAAGAGCTCTGTTTGTTTTTGGACTGTCCCATCTGCCACAGGTTTATCTCCTTGTGAAAGCTGATGTCATCTGCAGAGAGCACCCAGTGCCAGCCAGAACAGAATGCTGGTTACAAATGATAGTTTGCTTGCGTCTTTGCTTGGTCTGATCAGTCTGGTTCCAGCCCATTTGCTTCCTGGCTTTGAGATGTTTTGGTTTCTGTCTTTTTTCACTCTCATATTTATGCCAGTTCCAGGCAAAGGGAAAAGAAAGGGAGGGGATGGATGAACCAGGAAATGGAGAGGACAGAAATTGGGGGTGACATCCTGCCACACAGAGTCAGCACCTTTTAGCTTCAGCTGGGACTGAGAAGGGAAATGGCCCTAGAGGTCAGCTCAGACACCAAATAGGGCAGCAGAGGAGGGTTGGGCCAGGAACTGCCACTCAGGACTTGTAAACAATGAGGTTTTTGAGAGTTTTGGCCATCTGACCAGGTAGCATGCCTAGTTCATGCCAGAACTAATCCTGGAACTGGTAACTGGAGGCCCAGGAATGGCTGGTGGCTGGAGGGGCTGCACATCCTGCCCAGAGCTCTCTCTTGTCTATGAGCCAACCAGGTGAGAGGTTCTTCACCAAACTCACCCACAGAAGCAAGAGCACAGGCCAGGAAGACCAGGAGAGCCACCACCCGTGGTCTGGGTGGCCTGTTACCCATCATGGTTTAGAATGAGGGCCCAGGTGACTCTCTCTGGGTTGTTAAAGGTGAGCTGATCCTAGCAGTGTCAAGTAGGGGAATGAAAAAATTTGATTCCAGTATGATACCAGAGGCTCTTGCTCACCCCAGGGCTCAAGCCTCTGGCATGACTTGCAGGAGATCAGCCAGTGGAGGTGATGATTCTGGGAAGAGCTCCCTCCTCCTTTGGGCCCTCTTATGGGCGCTCCCTCTCAGGCCCCGGGGCCTGGTAACGCTCGTCTTTCTTCTACTTCTTGGTTGACAAATCACCAGGTTTACCAAATACAGGAAAACATATTCTTTAAATAAGAATTAGGTCACAAACGTAACTTGTTAGATAGCTGAGCATGTGCCCATCAAGACAGTCGAGTATTCTAGGGAAGTGAAGAGAAATGTACCTTTCCATCTGTTGCCAGAACCATGCTTGGCCCAGGGCACTTTCTTTCATGCTGGCTCCTGCCATCAGCCCAGGGTCCATGGTGCAGTGGAGCCATGGGTCACAGAGAGACCCAGGTCATCCCAATTGGGTGGTACACATCCATCCTTAGCTGTTTGTATCTGCCTTTCCATTCTGAGGTTTTTCTGGTAACATCTAGCCTCTGTTGAGTGTGGAGAGTCTGTCATTCAAAGCCTTTGAGGGACTCAAATAGAACATCACTTTTCTAAATCCTTAAAAACTACACACCTAGAAAAAAAAAAAAAACTACACACGTAGAACCCCTTGTCCCTGATTTCCCTCTTGGAGTCAAGGCTGTGCATGGCCAGGCAGACCTGCAGTGTCCCAATTCTCTCCCCCACTGATTTCGCCTTAGAGGTTGCTGCGTGCTCAGGTAAGACAGAACCCTGTGGTCTGGTCCCCTATGCACAGTTCTTCAAGACCAGTGCTGAAAAGACCCAAGGAGTGTACTGAGACCAGGGAGGCAGAGGCCCATGAGCACCACACCAACAGCCCCTTCAGGTCTGCTTTGTTCCTGTTGGGGTTTGCCATTGATTTGTATTTTCTTTATCTCTTATCTAAGAACTAAGCCAATGAAAATGATAGAAATGAATTTCTGAGTTGCTAAGATGAGTATTCTGTGATGCTAGGGACCATTCTTTGTCTAGTGGTGCTTTGCCAAGGCGTTCCTTCCCTGTGCCCCAGGTGGCCCCCAGTCCCTGAAGTTTTCTGCTGAGGCTGCTCTTGGCCTCCCAACCTCTAGGTCTCTTTTCTGTACCTGCTGGTCCTGATGAAAGATTAGTCTGGGGTCAGAGGCATCACTCATTTCCTCTAAATAAGGAGTGATCTCTACAGATTCTTCAAAGTGCGTGCCAGTCTGCAGCGAGCCGTGTCCAGGACCACCTCTCTCTGTAGAGAGAAATCCCTCGGTTATGCAATTCAGAGTTCAGAAGGAGGAGAAAGATTTTCCTTGGCTTTGAAATCGTTGTCTTATTTTATAAAGACAAAGAACACACCCCATTGGAAAAAAAGAAAACGGTTGAATGTGAAAATGTTCGAGAAGAAAGGCTTTTTCTCAGAGCTTTAGAGCTGGTGGGGGAAGTTGTCTTTTTCTCTTCAGAAGCCTCAAATTCTGCTTGGCACTTCAGTTACTTCATCTGGTGTGAGGGATCGTCTCTGTCTCTGGAGAGGATGCCTGGGTCTGTCTTCTGCACCAACTCACCCCTCTGAGAGCAGAGCCCCCCGACAGGGCAGCAGAATAATGGGTGACCCACCTCTGCCCTCTGCACTGAGTAGACACAGCTTGCTCTGGAGTAAGTGACAAGAAATGTTTGTGACCCTCTCTGTGAGTCAGAAGAGCCCCAGGATGCTGAGCGGAAGCCTCATCCATGCTGTGAGCCACTCAACTGCAGAGGTCAGCAGGGGCAGCCCTGGCCACCTCCCCACACTCCTGTCAGGGCTCACGTGAAAGTATCTTTGGCACTGCCTAGTCTCACCTCCTTCGTGATACCTCTGCCTAGAAGCAATATTATTTAATAAGAATAATTTAAATTGTTCAACTGTGCTGCTATGAAGATAGGACTAATTTTTAGATGGGACTTATTATTGGAGGTTCCCTGATATGTATTTTGGCTTTTTGAAGTTAGGGCAGAAGAGAGAATGTAACACATGGTCTTTTGCTCAGTTTCTCTCTGTTATTTTTAAATTGTTTCCCTGCATCTTACAAGTTCCTTGGCGTTTTATAAGTTCCTTCCTCCAGGCCTTGTTTTACACATCATAGTGTTTTTAATGCTCAGGACACAGTTTTTAACATCTGCATGCCTGTCTTTGCTATGGTTTGGTGCAAGACATCTGCTACTTGTGTTTTCTTTTAATACCACAAGCTGCTACATTTGATGACCAGTGGGAGGGTTTGGAATCAGTGCCTTGCAGGGTGTCTCAGGTGGCACTGCAGCCCCCTGCAGGGCAGTGAGCTGGACCATGTGCCTCATGACAGAACCCTTCCCAGGTGGCTTGAATTTGTGGAAGGATCATCCGTGGGAGCTGCTGCTTTATTTATCTGTCCTCCGTTACCCAGCCCTAGGTTATAGCTTCCAGTGACAGCTGCATTAAAGGACTGGGATTTTGTGACACAACCATGAGTGTTTTCTCTGAACTGAAATTATAAATAGGCCCATTTCACTGACTTTGTTTATGGAAAGTAGTTATACTCTTAGTTTTAAAAAAAGTCACTTTTGAGTTGTCTCTATAGCCTACAGACACTGAAGCTGTCTGCTGTCCTGCCTCCCAGCCTGGCTTGTCCCCCTTCTGCCAGTGCAGCCCTGCTCCTCAGTGCTGCCATACGAGGGAACACACCAGAATGCATCCTGGCAGCTGAGCCCCAAAACAGAATTGCTGCCTGGATGTGAGGCTAGGCTGGCTTCCCCTGATGGGGAGAAAGTTCCTGGGGCCCACCTAGCAAGAGGTGAGAGGAGGGAAGGCACTGATGGACCTCTCTGAGGCTGTCACATAAAGCCTGTTGCAGTTTCTTGGAGACCAGGGCCCTGTCCTGAGGAGCAGCCTTGTCAGCAGGTAGAGGCCTCCCCTCAGACCAGGAGGTGCTGAGTGTGACACACAAACTCTGCCTGCCAACAAAATAGGCATTTTCACTACATTTCAGGACACAATTGAATTAGCCTTGGGGTTTAGTCTCTGTGACTGATCCTGAGGGCTGGTTCTGGCTGCTCAGTGTTTGAGAAAGTAGTTGAGAGGGCAGTCGCTGCCGTTATGCGTCTTCCTTCCTCTCTTAGGGGAGCCCTCCAAGGATTTCGTGGGTTTCTTTGCTTTGGCTGAGCAGCAGGACATGGCCTAACGAGCTCAATGCATCTCAGGGTCCGTCCTTCAGGTTCAGCCATAGACTGCCAAGGGTGACTGCTAGGTTTCCAGGTCACTGTCATCTTTTTGCTCCTTACGTAGTTATCCTAAGAGAGAAAAGAATTTGAAGAATCCTACTTTATTATTCTTTCTTTCCTGCCTGAATAGGGTTTTAATTTTTTTTTTTTTTTAATTGAGGTAAAATAGACCATCTCTCTAGTTGTTCTTTATCTGGGAATCTCTTTTCTGGAACAGTTTGCTTATTTGATTCACCCAGATATTCACTGTGTCAGACACAGTGAGGAGAGAGCAGGGGGCTGGGCCCAAGGGGCAGGGGGTTGGCTGGGCACCCCTCCCTCTGCCAGAGTTTTGTTCTCTGTGAGCTGGGAGTCATTCTTCCAGAGCTTTTGTCCAGAGTCACAAGCAGTAGCTAGAACTGTCCCCTGGATTTCTGAATGTGTTGGCTGAGCTGAACCAAGACTTGTGACTCTGAATGAATTTTTTTTCTGTATGATGTTAAACTGCTCTGGTGTGTGCTGGTCACCCCTGCAACTCGAGGATGAGGGAGCTGTGACCACGAGACTACACTCTAGCCTGGGTGACAGAGCCAGACCCTGTCTCAGAATAAATAAAGAAATAAACTGTGGCCTCTATATGGGTTTACTGGGCCAGCTTTTTTTTTTTTTTTCCTTTTTTTTAATCAGTAAAAATTGGGACTTAAAATCAAGGCCTCTCTCCCTTCCTTTATAGAAAGGCTTCTTGGGTACCTCACATGCCTACTTCTATATACCTGGTTTCTATTTTGGGGAGAGGAGAGACAGAGCCATGCTCTGGGTTGTCCTCAGAGGTGGCTGCGTCCAGATCCTCAGGCTCTAACATCCTGTAGGCCCTGAGCGGTGGCACACTCAAGGGAGGGGTTAAAGCCAATACTGCGATTTTGTTTTTATCTGAATAATAATTCTCCTGTAAAAATAATTTGGGAGGGGCGGGTGTTTGGGATGTGTGTGTATGTGTGTGTGAGTATGTAATTTTTTTTTACAGTGGCTGTCTAAAGTATTTTTCACAATATGTTTAATAATCAATGCTTTAAAAAGCAGTGGTATCCTATAAAGTAGAAATTTGGGTTCTGGAGTATTGGGTATGAGGGTGGGACACGTCAGGGGGCTGTGCCTCACCCTGAGGAGAGAACAGCAGCACTGGAAGGCTCAAGTGCCACTGCCAGGGGACGGACAGCCGCATGTCCACAGCGGGCAGCCTTGTATGTTCATTTCAAATGGGATACAGTATTTTTTTAATATGGAGCCATACTTTTTTTTTTTAAAGTTTAAGATCTGAATGTGATTTCTAATTATATCAGACGTTAATGTTTTAAAGCTATAACAAAGTTTAAAATTTCTACTTTTTGTTTTTCATTTATTTTAACTGTTCTTTTATCTATTAAATTGTTGTATGTGGATGGGGAAGTTTTGTTTCTCCTCTTAGCATTTGTTTCTATAACCAGAAATAAAATTATATATTAAAGAGATGACACTGAGGCTCTGTGTGGTGCATTTGAATGGGTTGCGCCGAGGGATGGTGTGTGGACAGATGCTTAGTCTGGATATACAGCCATCCTCTGTGCCCTGAAGTGAGAGCCCTGGAGCCCCAAGGTGCTCAGGAGGCTGCAGGGGGCTGGGAGCTGTGTTGAGGGTGTCCCATTCTTGGGAAGAGGCAGCTGACAAAGATGTGTGTAGCTTGTGATCATGGCCTTGACCATCCCCTGGGGAATCTGAACGTGGATGCTTGCAGCTGCAGGAATGTGATGACAGCTTGGGCCTGCGAAGGGCGGGCAAGGGAGGAGCCAGCAAGCCCCCCTCCAAGAACCCGCCCACAGCTTGAATTGCCAGGATGGGAAGTGTGGAGGGAGGTGTGCCTGCAAGTGCCCACAGCTGGGTCCTTCCTGCTGGCACTGAGCTAGATGAGGATTTCTACCCATTTCATGTCTGTTTTCTCTGTCTGCATTCCAGGTGCAGGGGTTGGGGGTGGGAGTCAGGTGGGTATGCCATTGACCTCAGAGCCTGACAGACCTGAGTTCAGGTTCCAGCTGCAGGAGTTTAGCTTGCAGTACACCGAATTTCTTCACATGCAGAGCAGCAGCAGGCTCTGCTTCTAAGGGTATTATGTGGATTGAATGAGGTGTCACCCAGACCCAGGCTGGCAGTCTGTGCACATCAGCTGAGTGGAGGCGCCTCCCTCCTCTCTCAGGGCCCCCAGATTTAAAAGAAGACACTTGAGTGTTTCTGCTGCAAACTACCACTGGCTGGGGACATGTATGTTTGTGTGTGTGACACATTCAGCTAAATAGATAACATGCATCCTTCAGATTTTGCATTTGTCCACAGTTATAGCTAAAGTTTGAACATTTCTCTGCTTTCCTCCGGTTACTCTATCGTCATTGTAAGATTCTAACTATAGGTATTAACACACAATTAACAGATACGATACAGAGTGGCCATAAAGTTCATGTACAATTTTAAATTGCATTTTATGGCCACCCTGTATTTCAGGATTTCAGCCAAATACCCAACCATGAGTAAGAATAAAGTTTCCTCCATGGTGCTGCATTGGCTAATTTGTATCTTTTTTAAGTTTTAGTCTTTTTTTTTTGAGACAGAGCCTCAAGCTGTCGCCCTGGATAGAGTGCCGTGGCATCACAGCTCACAGCAACCTCCAATTCCTGGGCTCAAGGGAGTCTCCTGCCTCTGCCTCCCACGTAGCTGGGACTACAGGCGCCCACCACAATGCCCGGCCATTTTTTGGTTGCAGCTGTCATTGTTGTTTGGCTGGCCGGGGCTGGATTCGAACCCACCAGCTCAGGTGTATGTGGCTGGCACCTTAGCCCGTTAAGCCACAGGCGCCGAGCCAGTTTTAGTCTTTTTGAATTCTGTTTTTGATTAGGACAACCATTTCACTAGTGAGACCTTAAAATAACATTTTACACAAATGTAAATTTTTTTTTTTGAGACAGAGTCTCACTATGTCACCCTGGGTAGAGTGCCATGACATCACAGCTCACAGCAACCTCAAACTCTTTTTTTTCTTTTCAGACAGTCTTACTATGTCACCCTCTCTAGAGTGCCTGGCATCCCAGCACACAGCAACCTCAAACTCTTGGGCTTAAGTGATTTCTCTTGCCTCAGCCTCCCAAGTAGCTGGGGCTACAGGCACCTGCCACAATGCCCAGCTATTTTTTGGTTGTAGTTGTCATTGTTGTTTGGCAGGCCCAGGCTTTGAACCCACCACCTCTGGTGTATGTGGCTGGTGCCCTAGCTGCTGAGCTACAGGGGCCGAGCCAACCTCAAACTCTTGGGCATAAGCGATTCTCTTGTCTCAGCCTCCCAAGGAGCTGGGATTACAGGCGCCCGCCACAACACCTGGCTAATTTGGTTGTTGTTATTGTTGTATAGCAGGCCTGGACCGGATCGAACACACCAGCCCTGGTGCATATGGCCAGCACCCTAACCATTGAGCTATGGGGGCCGAGCCCACAAATGTAAATTTTGTAAATATCCTTGGTTAAACTGCTTGGAGTGCCTCAGGGGACAGATTGAGATTGATTTAATTTGTGGCACATAGTTTAAGTTCTCAGTAAAAGTTAGCTACCCTTCTAACCTGGGTATATACCAAAGAGGGAAGTGAGTGCATATCCCCCACCCAAAGACCTAAGATTGTGCACTACACAATAATTCATTATTGCCAAAATCTGGAAGCAAATGAAATATCCATGGAAGAACAAAAAATGGTAAGCCACGTGATTCCATTTGCATGAAGTGTAAAAAAAGGGTGGAAATGAAGTTAGGGTTACCCCTGGAAAGGGGCACCCTGTGCATCCAAGGAGCTGGGAATAGTCTGCATCTTGAAACCAGCCATGGCAGGAGTATTTACACCACGGAAATTATCAAACACAAATCACCCTCTAACTCAGCCTAAACAGAGCTAAGACATTTGCTAATTTACCACTGATTTACTGAAAAGTAAAATATCATTAAGTTCTTTTAAGATCTGTGCACTTTACTGTGTACAAATTTTACATTAAACATTAGCAAGCACTAGGCTTTCCCTAGGCTACTTACAACCAGTAGTCTTTGCCAGTTCTCTCCCTCTCCAAACTGCAGCTCCTCAGGCCTCTCCAGGCACCCAATGCACTCCATGAGCTCCCTAATGGTAGCATCCTAGCATCTTCGCTTACCTTTGGTAGGCTCCTGTTCCTCCTCAGCATCCAGTAGCCCTCAAGCATCTATAGGGCTCTTGAGAACACCTCAAAACCATGTCCACTTTCCGGCAGGTAACTGCCTGGTCTCCCTCTCCCTTCCTCTTTTCCTCCACATAGCAGTCTTCTCAGTGCTTATCCCTGCAAGGCCCTATCCAAAGAACACTCATTCCCCTTCACTAGTTTCTTCCCCAGAACCTAAAACAGTGCCTGGCGCTGGCAGGGCCCAATCAATGCTTGTTCACTGAATGAATATTTCTTTCTTTCTTTCTTTCTTTTTTTTTGAGAAAGAAGAGTATTAAGCTGTTGCCCTGGATAGAGTGCTGTGGTGTCACAGCTCACAACAACCTCAAACTCTTGGGCTTAAGGGATTCTCTTGCCTCAGCCTCCCAAGTAGCCAGGACTACAGGCGCCTGCCACAACTGTCCGGCTGTTTTTTGGTTGTACTTGTCATTGTTGTTTGGTAGGCCCGGGCTGGATTTGAACCCGCCAGCCCCGGTGTATGTGGCTGGCGCCCTAGCTGCTGAGCTAAATGAATGACTCTTGCACAATCTTCCTTCTCTTTTCTGCCTCAGTACCACGGGATGACACTGCCCAGTGCCCAAGGCAGAAACATGCTGTTATTGTTGAGTTTTCCTTGATTCTCTCCTGCCCCCAAATGTGTTAATCACAGGTCCTGCAAATCCTACCCCTGAATGGTTACTGGGTCTGTTACTTCCCAGGCCACTTCCCCCTCTTGGGCCACAACTGCAGTGCCTTTTCTCTCCCTCCCTTCCTAAGCCACTCTACCCTGAGGCCAGAGGGCAGGTTGCCCATCAGGGGTACATTTAAGCCACAGGCCGCAGGTCACTGTGCTGCCTTCCTTGCCCTCTGCTAAGCCCATCCCTGGGTCTGGACACCCTCTAGGCTCATTATAGGCTGCAGTTTCTCAGGAAACCCTCCTCCTGTGAGATCCCCGCCCCGTTCAGGCTGTAACAGCGTTTCTCACGCTGGATGGCGACTGCGAGGTGTTGTCCTACGCCCCCACGCGACCTGCTGCGTGAAAATACTTGTCGCCAAGCCCATCCTGGCACCCAGGACATCTCTGACAATTTATAAAAACTGGCCTCCCCCCGCGCGGTAAAACAGAGATAGAGACATCCAATGACTACAGTGAGGACTGAATAAGAGATTTTTTAAAAGCAGTACGGACAGCGCCGGGTGGTGCTAAGTAAACTGGCCCGTAACAAACAACCGCTAAGAACCACAGCAGTTCTTCGCTAACTGCCGGGCGCCCCTGGACTCGCTCACAAGTCGCGGAGTTTGTGTGACATCGTCTGGTAGCCCTCAGCCTCGGGGCTCGCACACGACCGAGCTGCTGTTCCGAAGCAGAAACTAGAATCCGGGCAGCGGCACTGCAGGGACAGAAACGCCCTCTAAACCTCCGGGTTCCCAGTTTCCCACGGGAGCTGTTCCAGGTCGAGGGGCTCCGGGTTCCGGGGTGCTGAAGTAACAGAGTACCAAGGTTCCGGGGTCCCGAGGTTCCGGGATCCGCCGCCCGCGAACAGCTACAAAAGCGGCCCCGGAACCCAGACCCGCGGACCCGCCCCAAGACGCTCCGCGCCAAAGCCCATTGGCCAGCAGCCTGCCCGCCCTGCCCACGTGGACGTGGCACGTGACGCGTCCCGGAAGTCACGGACTGCTGGGTTCAGGCACCCGAGGTTGAGCTGTGCCCGTGGCGGGTGGCGGCGACAGCGGCGGGATGTTCACGGCGGGAGCAGAGAGTCTGCTCCGGCAGGCCAGGTGCGGAGAAGCTGTGGCCCGGCCTCCCTCCCGCACCCCTCCCCATAGGGGCGCCGGGCCTATGTCCGGACGCCGGTGACTTGCGGGAGCCCGGCTGGAGCCGCCCCAAGATTCGGGGGACCAGGAAGGCGCACGCCGGCCAGGCACGGGGTGCGGCGGTCCGGGAAGTGCCCGGCTGGGTCCCCAGGGGCGTTACACCTGAGGAGAGCTGGGGCGGAGTCGGGGGGCGGGACAGGTGATAGTCTGGTCAAAGCCCTAATGGTGAGAACCCCACGTCTGGCGGGAAATACAGCAGCCAGAAGCTGATAGTTCTTCAGACGCCAGAGCACGCTCGTTGGCGGCTAAGTTGTGTGCCACGCTACGGAGCTAGATGCCA
The DNA here is from genome assembly GCA_963574655.1 of Perodicticus potto. NCBI lineage: Eukaryota > Metazoa > Chordata > Mammalia > Primates > Lorisidae > Perodicticus > Perodicticus potto. The sequence continues at coordinate 17,565 of CAUYRH010114878.1, read as the reverse complement.
TGCTGTGGGGCGTGGGGGAGGCCTGGGCGATTTCTGGATTTAGAAAGCTCCCTCTCGCGCATAAGTATTGGCTAAGTTGAGAAATGACCCACCATTTTCTCTGGCCAGGCTGTTTCTGTTTTCCCAGCAACTTAGTGAGTAGCCCCCTCCTCACTAATCAGTCATGGGAGAAAGCAGGGTGTAAGTCAGGACTAATAAGCCCCACAGCCAACCAGACAGTCAAGACTTGATACTACTTGTTTTAAAGAAGAAAATGCACCAGAACCACAAGCCCTTGGTAAACTTAATCAAACCAATCAATCTGGATTCAGAGCTGGATCAACTGGTAGGAAAGACTAGGATGGTTTAAGTTGCTGTAATTATAGTGAGCAAAGTCATGAAAGTAGATTAAGTTCTAAAATCTGTGGACAGGACAGCAATCTCTGGTCAAAATAACCCTCAAGGCTGGATGCACTGGCTCTTGCCCGTATTCCCAGATCTTTGGGAGGCTGAGTCCAGAACATTGTTTGAGCCCAGGAGTTCAGTACAAGCTTAGGCAACATCGGAAGCCCCAGTTTAAGGAAAAAAAAATACTCTTGAAAATCTCTTAGGAAAGCACTTAGTAACTGTGCAGTACCATCTCCCAATAAGCCCCGCCCACTACTTTCCTTTCTATCTTGGACAGATGTGTGGTTTATTTAAATTCAGGGACTAAATTAAACTGGCATCTCACTCAGCATGCAGCGTGTTTACCCCAAAGTACTGACCAGGAGACAAGTAAAAACGAACCCAGTGAAACTTCATTCCCCACTTGTATTCTACTCAGGTCATAAACCTGGAGAATGAAAGGCAAAAGGAATTAGCCCTCACTACTTAAATTTCTGTTTTTGTGTCAGTCTCGGGTGGGCACGTTGAAGATAGAGGATGTTTGAGTTGCCCTAACTAAAATGCAGGTCCTTTCTGTTCAGATTTCTAGAAGGTTAATAACTTATCCGTTGGAGATTACTAGTTTTCACAATATACTTTATTTCAGATGGCATTTTGAAATAAACAGGTATGGCAGTGGTTTTCAACCTGTGGGTCGTGACCTACAGGAACTGTATTAAAGGGTCGCAGCATTAGGAAGGTTGAGAACCACTGAGCTATGGGATAGGCACTGTGGCTCATGCTTATAATTTCAATACTTTGGGAGGCTGAGGCAGGAGGATAACTTGAGGCTAAGAGTTTGAGATCAGCTTGGGAAACATATTTTTCTACAAAAACTGAAAAAAAAATAGCTGGACTTGTTGGCACATGCCTATAGTCCCAGCTACTCCGGACCCTGAGGCAGGAGGATCACTTGATGAGACCGGGAGTGATCACACCACTGCGCTCCACCCAGGCAACAGAGGGAGACCCTGTCTCTAGTAAACAGCTACAGTTTGAGAGTCAGGATGTAGAATGAACTTTAGTTTCTCTAAATACATCAAAGGTATGGAAAGTGAGGGCGGAAAATGTTATTAAAAACATCTCTGTAAACTGAAAGATAGATAGCAAAAGTGGGATACAGATACTGTCCTGGAGGTATGGAGGGAGTGCACAGCAAGTTGGGGAGGTATCCAGGATGAAGAGTGGGATGTGTTTTAGGTAGAATCTAAGCAAAGGGGCAGAAGCCAGAGAAACAGGACTTGATGGTTGGGGAAGGAAGAAAGGGCCAGGGTCATGTAAACAACATTAGGGTTCATAGGAGTTTGGATTTGAAAGCAGTGCTGAGCTATTGAAGGGTTAGGATTTTTAGAAAGAAGCCTTACATTGAGAGGATTGCAAGACAAATCTGGGAGCTTCCTCCTCAGTCTTGTTTAGTGTTTGTGGTTTAAACATAAGTTAAACACAAACCTAGACTCTGTCTTCCTCTCTCCCTTTCCTCACACAGTGTGTACGTGTTCTTTTCTTTTTAGGTGACCAAAAATGATTCTGGCCAGCTTAAGTTAAAAAAAGAAAATGAGGGTTAAAGGGTGGTGAGCAGTTTATTGATATTTATCTTATAATGCTCAAGGAAAGGCAGAAAACAGGTGAGATGGAGCACTTAAGACTATAGCCCTACACACTTATCAGATCTTCTCAGCCCCAGATGCTGGGACTCCCTGTTTCGGGCTCCCAGTTCCCAACTCAGGCAGCAGTTACCAAATGAATTTAGTATGCAAACTGGAGGCCAGAGTGGGGTTGGCAGCCACATAGGGGACCTTCTCACCCCCCAGAGGTACCCAGTGCAATAGCTCCTTCACATTTTACGTTTTCTTACCTTTTAAACTGAATAGAAACCTAAAAAGAGGTTTCCATTTTGAGACTTTGTTCAGTATATTGTGGCCAGTGCTCAATGGAGAGATTTTAAATTAAGCCAATTGAGTATTAGAGTAAGAAATTATCATAGGCTTACCTTACAGTATGTTGGAATATTTACTCTTTAACATGTATAAGGTTTAACTGTTCTGTAAGTGAAAGAGTCGCTGAAGACATCTTTTAAAAAGCAACTTTAGACTAAATTTCCTCCTTTTGAAAGAGGCTCCTAAAAACGGTTTTCGTTCTTTTGCTCCTGGAATAGCTAAATCTGAATGCATGGCGTCTCCATTACTGAGGTTTGTCAGAGTATATCATGGTGGTAATAGATCCCCAAATACCAGCAGAGAGGTTTGGGTCATCAGTGAGTTTTATCTCAAGAGGCTTTATAAGTGGTGGGACCATAATTTCCCCCCCACACCCAGCTTTCTCTTTGCTAAAGTGGTTTTTCTCCCAGCCCAAGGGTCATTCTGGTGTGGTTCAAGTAGCACCCGGATCCTGATACCCTCTTTGTTTAGGGAGGTCCAGGATGAAGAACTGAGGAGGTTCTGTTCCCGGATCCGTGCACTGCTGCAAGAGGAAGACTTGGGGCCTGATGCTGTTGACTCCCTGCGGAGGCTTTTCCTCATTGTCTCATCCACCAAGTACAACCGGAGGTAAGTATGGTCCCTGCTTGGGCCAGAGTCCTAACATGGTGTCGTTAAGCTGACTTGTCTGTGCCCAACAGTTGATGCAAATGCACCCTGGTCTTGAGTCCTATATGTGCTTAAACAGTGTCGAAGGTCCTCATGTATAAAACACTCTGTCTAGGCCAAAGGGAGCCAGGCCAGCGTTTCTGGGCTGATGGGGGCATGACATGTCACCACTACTGGAGTCTCACCTTACAGGCTGGAGAAGACATGTGTGGACCTGCTGCAGTCCACCCTCTGCCGGCCTGTGTGCCCTGAGCCGCTCCAGGTTCTCTGTGCCGCCATCCTGAGAGAGATGTCACCCTCTGACAGCTTGAGCCTGTCCTGTGACGGCACCCAGAACACCTGGCAGCTGAGCCTGGTGGCCTCCGTGCTCTTGGCCCAGGTAACGTGATCATCACCGCTCCATTAGGCCATCCTGCCCTGCAGGTCCTGGACTAGGAGCACACAGGCTGGCCTGCATCCTCTCATGTGCACCAACACATGGCATGGCCTGCTTGGCTTGGGTTCCCATTCCATTCAGCAGTTTTGTCACTATCTCAGGTGTGCTGAACACCAGGCACTTGGAATTACAGAACAAGCAGACACATGCCTACTCCTGTACCCCTCCTTCCTGTCTTCTTGCGGTCCTTAGGAAGTGGCCATCCCAGGACTCAGGTGAAGATCAAGTCAAGCCACAGGTCAGGGACACATAGGGGTGGCATCAGCTAGGCTAATAGAGCAGCAGCATTTAGAATTTCATAGTTCCTGTTCTAGATGTCCACAGACTTGTCACTGTGAGAGAAGCTCAGCAGAGGAGATAGGTTTTAGTTTGTAAGAGATAGCCTAGGATGCATGAACTGGAAAGGAAAGTGTGCCTCCAGCACACTACATCTGTCCTACTCACAGGTACTACCTGGAAGGGCAGGGGCAGCCTTGCCATCTGGTAACCAAGGTGCTGAGCCACACATGAATGGGCAGCTGTTTGGGCCATCGTGGTGCTGGCCAGTAGCACTATGTCCTGGCTATGGCCACCTGCAAACCTGCAGAGTAGAAGGAACGGCACGATGGAGCCCAGGCCTCTGTCCCTATACCCCGTCATTATTTGAAAACAAATCCCAGACATGACATTTCCATACTTTGCTGCATTTCTCTTGAAGATAAGGGCTTGCTGTTATTTCCCTGACAGTGTGTTTGTGCAGGATACGGGTCAGTTTCCTGTGGTCCCCAAGCCTGGAATGAGCTGACTGCGCAAGGCAGGATCCCTGTCCCTCCACCCTTGGGGTTTCTGCCCCTGCCTCACTGGAGGGGTTCGGGCAGATCCAGGCTCAGAGTCTCTGCCAAGCTGGCCGCCAGGTGGCCATGGAGGCTGCTGCACACTCCCTAAATGATCTTGCGGAGCACTGGGGCAGGTCAACACTTTGCATCTGGCCTGCGTTTAATCTACAGGGCAACAGGAGAGACGAGGTCAGAACTGTGGCCCAGCACATCCTGAGAGCCCTGGAGAGCCGGCAGCCTGAGGGGCCCAGCCTGAGGCACCTTCTCCCCATTGTGTCAAAGGTTGTGGGCCTCAGCCCTGGCATACTCCAGGAGGGTACGTGGGCCCTTTCCAAGAGGGTGTGGGCCAGGTGGGTGGCCGGAAGGCTGATGCCATGGGGCTCCTGGGAGCAACTGCCAGTTTTCTGAGAAAGCTCTACCAGCTTTCACACATAGCATCACAGCACACATAGCACAGGGCATCCACAGGTTTAACCATTTCCCTTCATGTGAACCCCTCCCTTTGCAGACCAGACCACCCTGCTCAGCAAGAGACTCATTGACTGGCTTCGATACGCCAGCATCCAGCAAGGGCTCCCACACTCTAGTGGCTTCTTCTCTGCATCTAGGGCCCGGCAGGTGAGCCTGGAGCTGCTCACAGACCTCAGGGTACTCAGGACTCCAAAACCTCCCCCAGGCAGACCTGTGCCTACCACAGCCAGCCCTGCTGGGCATTGGCCCTCATTTCCTACCTCTACCTCGGGGCTTAGGTCAAGCAGGTCACAGCCCTCAGCTCATGTGGCTCTGGGCTCCTGGGAGCCTGTGGAGGAGGATTTGGCATCTCGAAGAGAGTGGCTGCTGCCCAAGCCTACAGGGTGGCGTCAGGGTAGGATGGGGCCACACAGATCTTGGGTCTCATTGACCTCATGCTTGAACTTACGTTCTTGAGAGGTTTTCTCCTCTGCCCTCCTGAGTGGCATAAGAGATTTAGTCCCCTCTCTATGTCCTAGTCCAGGGAGCCCTACAGCCTTGCCCGTCTTTCTCCTGCAGCCAGGCCCCATCACTGAGGTGGATGGGGCAGTGGCCACAGACTTCTTCACGGTGCTGTCCATGGGCCACCACTTCACGGAGGACCAGTGGCTGAATATGCAGGCTTTCTCAATGCTACGGACCTGGCTACTGCACAGCAGCCCCGAGGGCTTGGGTGCCCCAGACACAGGTGTGCCAAGGGCAGGAGGCAGCTCCATTGGGGAGCTGGGGCAGGTGTGCTATGGATTGGACGAGTAGGAGACAGGGAGGAGGCAGGTGGGACGGCAGGAGGCTAGCAGCAAAGGTTTGCAGACCCAGAGCTGAGCTGAGCACCCTGCCCAGGGTCGTGGGCATCCTTGGCCACCACCAGGAGGCCTCCTCAGACATATTGGTGACCATCACAATGTGCATGGAGAAGCCAGAGCAGTAAGGTTGTCGGCACTGGGACAGCTTCGCCGAACTGCTGATCTGCTACCAATGTGTGAGGGAAGAAACCTCAACTACACTGAAGGGCGTCGTCCAGTGACAGGGAAAGCTGGAGGCCGAGATGCTGACCCTCTCTCCATACCCCTGGGAGGCCAAGCAGTGCACATCCTCCTGCTGTTTCTACGTAGAAACAGCAAGTGTATCCCTGCCTGGGGAGCCACACACTGTCCCGCTGAGAGTCTTCTCCTTATGCAGATGACAAGTCAGAGCTGGAGGGCTCTACCCTATCAGTGATTTCTGCCACTTCTGCCACCAGCCGCCTGCTGCCCCCCCGGGAGCGGCTGAGGGAGGTGGCCTTTGAGTACTGCCAGCGCCTCATCGAGCAGAGCACCCGACGTAAGTCCCTGGCAATTCCAGCCCTGCCTGGGGTGCTGTCCTCCCCAAGGTGTAGTTGGGGGCAGCAGTTCTCCACCGAGCTGCCCTTGGGGTGCTGGGGCACCCTGGTCTCAAGCTTGGAGCGGGAGGTTGCTGCTTGTTTTGCAGGCTCAGCCTGGGGACCTTTAGGCTGTACCCCAACCCCCACCTTGAGACTCCCCATGTCCCCCAAGGCCTGCCCAACCCTACCTCTCCCCTCCCAGTTCTCACCTAGAGCTTCTAGAACACTTCCATGGCTGAGGCAGAGCCAAACTGTCTCTTCTCCATCCTACAGGAGCCCTGAGGAAGGGGGACTCAGACCTGCAAAAGGCCGTAAGTGGACACAGGGCTTCAGGGGTGCAAGGATGGCAGCTCTAGACCCATCCTACATCACCTTGTGTTCCCACAGTGCCTGGTGGAGGCCGTGCTGGTCCTGGATGTGCTGTGCCGGCAGGACCCCTCCTTCCTATACCGCACCATCTCTTGCCTGAAGGCCCTGCATGGGCGGCTGAGTGGGGATCCGACCTCCGTGCGGGTGCTGCTGCCGCTGGCCCGCTTTTTCCTGACACATGGTGAGCACACCCGGTGGGGCGGCTATGTCATATTGGAGCGTGACTCCTTCCCCCAGGGCTTTCATTTTGGAGTGTCGTTTCTTTTATGGACTACTGGCGCTAGGTGGTAGCAACTTCTGAATTTTTAATGGCAAAATAAAACATCGTGAACTTTGTGTCAGTCCCAAAATACTCTGCCATGATACTGGCCTCTGAAACCCAAAAGTTGAGGAGCTAGCACCTTCCGAAGATTGTTCCATAGTTTGAATTACTCAGAGGCGCTGCCTGTGGCCTCTGGGAGATGAAGACAGTGTGTGGCTTAACCAGTGTCCTTGAGTAGGATATCTCAGAACCTTGAGACTTGGCCTGAGACTCTTAGGGGCCAGAGAGAAGCATTTCAGGACAAGTTCAAGGTGCTGATGTGGGTTGGGGCAGTACATGCTGATGGCTTCTGATTTCTCACAGGAGAGGCAGCCGCAGTGGACTCAGAAGCCATCTACCAGCACCTGTTCACCAGAGTCCCGGCTGAGCTCTTCCACAGCCCCTTGTTGGCCTTCGAGTTCATCCAGTTCTGCAGGGACAACCTGCACCTGTTTGGCGGGAACCTCAGTGTCCTCAAACTGACTTTCCCTAACCTCTTTAAGGCACATTGGGCATCCTTGGGTGCAGGGGGGCAGGTGCCCAGTTCTTCTCCCTCTTGGTGGTGCCTCCAGGAGAGTCTGGCTGTGGGTATAGAGCCCAGTGGGTCCCAGGCCTGGAATGTAGGGTGCAGGATAAGGTGAGGGGCCAAGGGGTATCTGCACGGTCACTTGTAAACAGTGTCACCATCAGAGAAAATTGTAAGTGGTTCCATTGGGAAGGGTAGTTACATGGGGCCTAGTGAGTTACCATAAAAACCTGCATAGGCTTATGGTGCTGGTGGCCCTTTGGTGCCATTAGGTTTTGATGTATCTTTTGCAACCAGCACTTCACTGTAGCTTTTTAAACCCAGTTAGAGATTGGATCTTCTTCCTAGAGAAAAGCGATGTTGAGTGCAAAGTGATTTGATTTGTTTACACAAGAAGGTGGTGGAGGAGCAGAGCCAGGGCCCTTGTGGTGATGGTGGACTGGTAACAGCAGGGGAATCCTGGCCGCCTGCCCCTGCAGCTCCCTGTGCTGACCCCATCTGAGCCTTGGTGTTTGCCATGCAGTTCCTGGCCTGGAACAGCCCACCCCTCACCTCAGAGTTCGTGGAGCTCCTGCCAGCTCTGGTGGATGCTGGCACAGCTGTAGAGATGCTACACTTGCTGCTGGACCTGCCCTGCCTGACCGCAGCCCTAGACCTGCAGCTCAGGTAGGTCCCTACTTATGCCAGCCAACCAGCTATTCACCTCTCCTTACCACTCCTCACCCTTGCACAGCCTCTCCATGGCAGGGTGCATCTTTGACACCTCCTCCACCTCCTGGGGGCAGCCCCTGTTCAGGCCCTGCAGCTCCTCAGCCGTCTCTATAATCAGTGGCCAAGCTGCCTGTAGGCTCTTGCCCCATGCCCTTCCCAGGGCATGGCTGGATCAGGGTGCTATGTGTCATAGTGACACCAGCTCACCTCTCCCTGACAAATGGGTGCCTTTGAAGGCAGGGCCCGAATCAGACTCTGGGTGGCCTGTGCCGGAAGCCCACGTCCCACCGGGCCTCAGACATCTGCACTCACAGGTCGTGGCCATCTGCATCCGAGAGGCTGCTCTGGGATACCACCCTCAGGATCCCCAGCTGCTTGGAGGCCTTCCGGGACCCACAGTTCCAGGGGCTTTTCCAGCACCTGCTGCGCCCCAAGGCCAGCAGCACCATAGAGAGGTAGGGGCCTTGGGTAAGGGGAACTACCAATAGCTCAATGTGCCGCAGATGTGCTACTGTGATGGGTACACTGGTGTATTGGGGTCTCCCTGAGCCCCACAGGAGCAGGTGGCCTGAGGAACGCGGAACAGTGAGTTGCAGGCTCGAGGACAGTGACGGGGAGGCCACCTGTGATAATCCCTGATGTCTGTCCCCTCTTCCTCTTGCAGGCATCAGCCTATGAGGTCACATGGGTTCATGGTTCAGAGTGTATCTGTGGCCATTGGGTCAAGGGAGTGAGTGAGTACTCAATGGGCCATGCCTCATGTCCCCAGGTTGGCGCCACTCTACCAGTTGCTGCAGCCCATGGCCAGCTGCGCCCGGGTGGCCCAGTGTGCGGAGGCTGTGCCCACCCTGCTCCACATGTTCTTTTCAGCAGTGACCCAGGTGAGCCTACTGCCCAGGACCCTATTCCCACAGGCCTCACACAGCTGGGGACAGAGGGCTGGCCCAGAGCAGGGACCATGGTGTCACCCTTAACCTTTGCAAAGGTTAACCTGCCATACGACCTGTCCGTGACCATTCTGAGGGTCAGGGAGGTTCACAGGGAAAGAGCCAGGTCCTATCTCCTGTTCCCAGGATGGAACAGTGGTACAGCTGTAGCCAGAGCAGTCTGTCCCTGGTACCCTGCCACCTCTAAGGTCTCTGCCTCCAGGGCCAAAATAAAGGTTACCACAGGCCAGTTAGTCCCACCTGGGGAGCTCTACAAACCTGTCTGGTTAGCAGGGAATAGGAATGGGGCCAGGCTGTCTGGGGCCCTGTGGGGCAGGACATAGCAGGGGAGCATAGGTCTGCCCCGGGCGCTTCCTTTCCCTCTCACCCACCTACTCTCAAGCCCAGTGTGGCTTAGGAGGGCAGAGGACAAGAAGTTTCTTCCCCCTCCATTGCACCCAGAGGGTAGCAGATGGTCTGTGGTGGGCGTGGGGCTGAGCAGTGCTTTCTTGATCTCCAGGTCACCAGTGGGTCCCTGACCAACCAGCTGGCACTCCTGCTCCTAGAGAGAAGTGACTCACTTTACCAAGTCCCGCAGTATGAAGCCTGTGTGCACAGGTGGGCACTGCTGCGGCCCCCATATCTCTTGAGCAGGTGTTGCTACCCCTGATATTGGCATGTCACGTCATGGAGTTTTAACTTCCCCTGTGATGACTACAGCTCCACTCTTCAGGCTGGCCCTCAGCAGCCTCGGGTCCTGCCATCCTCCCCATCCCTCTGTACTCCCTGCCACTCCCCCCCTAAGCCCACGGTCTCCATGTGCTGGCTTGGGCCTCTTGCAGACCCTCTATCTTCAGGGATGGTTCTCTCTCCAAAGGCCTGATGCTATGGGCTTGTCATCCTCCACTCAAGCCCAGTCCCAGGACAGTGCTGATCTCAGCCTTCTTCCTTGGGGATGGGGGTGACGAGGGTACAGCCTTCACTTGGCCGCTCAGATGCTTCCCTGTTCATTTCTGGGTTCTTGCCACCCATGGGGGGGCCGGGAGGCTCATGTCTATACAAAGCATACAGAGAACCCCCAGCAGCCTGGTGCTCTGGGCAGGGTGCTGAGCTCCCAGTTCCTGGTCCTGTGCAAGCTGAAGCCCTCTCTGGTGGTGGAGCTGGCCAGAGACCTCCTGGAGTTCCTGGGCAGTGTGAGCAGCGTCCATAGCAGAGCAAGCATGGTCACCAGCGTGGTAAGGCCAGCACTAGCTTCTCACAGACACCTTGATGGAGGTCTGAATGGAGGCTGAGACTCTGTCTCTGGACCTAGGTGTGGGCTGTTGGTGAGTACCTGTCAGTGACCTGTGACCGGAGGTGCACTGTGGAGCAGATCAACAAGTTCTTCGAAGCCCTGGAGGCCCTGCTGTTTGAGGTCACCCAGTCCCGTCCTTCTACCACCCTGCCCAGATGTCCACCACAGGTTGTCTCCGTGCTTATGACCACACTTACTAAGCTGGCCTCCCGGAGCCAAGACCTAATCCCCAGGTGCCTGGTCAGGGAGTGGAGAGAGAAAAACCTGCTAGCCTTGCATAGGGAAAGATGTGGCTTCTGAGGTTCTAGTCTCCAGAAATAGCCTCATCTACGCAGGGTCTGGGGTGGACACAGGCAGCTACACCATGCCAGCTGGGCTGACCAGAGTGGTGGGCACTGCCAAGAGGGCTAGCCCTCTATGCAGACCCCTTTCTGCTGAGAGGAATGTCTGCAGCTAACTGGCTGGGACCCCCTCATCCCCAGGGTCTCTCTGTTGCTGTCAAAGATGAGAACCCTCGCCCAGAGCCCAGCTTCCAACTGCTCACAAGGTGAAGAGGGCGCAGAAGCCATCCGTACCCGGGCCACGGAACTGCTGAACCTGCTGAAGATGCCCAGCGTGGCCCAGTTTGTACTCACACCAAGCATGGAGGTGTGTAGTCCCCGCTACCACCGTGACATCAACACGGCCCTGCCCCTGGCCCTGGGCATGGTCACACGGCTGATGGAGAAGGAGGCCAGCTTCCTGTCAGGGTGAAGGGACAGTAACCAGGTGGATGCTGACTTGCATATTAAGAGCCTGGGACACCAGCAAGGTATTGGGGACAAGCTGCTGGTTTTAGTGACAGGAGGAATTCAGCAAGGTGGGCTTAGTACCCTCAGATTTGTGGCAGACTCAGCTCCTGGGGCTGGTCCCTAAGCCCTTGGCTCTGGTGGCTGAGTTGGGCTGTAGCTCTATTTCTTGGCTGGATGGACCTGCTTGGTTTGTCCTGTTGTCCTTGTTTCTGGACAGTATTTTTATACAGTAAAAATAAATCTCCCTTAGACAGCGTCTGTGTGAGCAGTGCAGAGTCTATTACCTCTCCCTCCCTGCACCCAGGCAGAGGCCAACACCCTGGGCTGTTCTTGCTCAGGCCTTGTATATAGGGGCACATCCCTGCCTCAGCACCAGCATCCCTGATGTGACAGAAAAGACATTACTCGCATGATCAGTGAGGCAGGGAGGTTCTACCAACAGGGTAGCTCCCATGGGACAGTGTGCTTGGTCAGGTTCCATTTTGATGCTCCTAAACAGCGTAAAGATGCAGGAACACCCAGCGGGCCCTACCCTGGGGAGGAAAGCCAGGGCCCAGCAGGTAGGATGCTGCAGCCTCAGGCACCTGCACCACCCAAGTGGGGAACACACGCTGGATGTGGAGGGCCAAGGTAGCAGGTCTCTTCTCAGACCTTCTGCCAACTGTACCCACAGGTCACCATGCTGCCTTGGGGTCTTAAGCCCCAAACCCCTGCACATTAACCCCCGCCCCCAACTCCACTGGGTTGAAGGAGGGATCACCACAGGTGGCACCACTCTGCCATGGATGCTCTGGGAAACCAGATAGTGGGCACTGCTAGGGAGGTCCTGCCCTTCCTGGGGACACAGCAGTGGGCATCCGAGTGGGCCTGCCTCCCATCCCCTTTCCCCCAGCTACCCCCTTGCATAGTCCTCAAGTCTGGGTTCTAGCCCCAGCAAGCACTACTGCATCCACAGCCGACCTGCACCCCAGGAAAGGAAGTATGTGCCAGGGGACTTCGCCCATGAGACCTAGGCACAGTTGAACCTTGCAGGCTTTTATGGGCTGTAAAGGGCATGTCACCGTGGCAGTGCATGACAGGATTTATAAATACAGACGCATCCACACGTACACAGGCTACCACCTACACATGCATACACATGTGCACACAACAGCAAACTCAGGAGAGTTTCCTGGTGGCTGCACAGGTCTGCTAAGACAGAAGCAGAGGTTGCCCTGGCATGGAGACCTCAGTGAACCTTCAGTCCCAGGTTCCTGCCCCTGAAGTGGGGATTTAACCTGACTTGAAAGTGGCAGGGCTGCTCCTATCCCCTGGCTCCTAGGCACAGAGCTACCAAGCACTCACATGTGGGGCCAAAGGCTCAGGCCACTGGTGCAGCTACACCAGGCTCTGGTGGGAAGGTAGCTGCAGGGCTGCCCAGCTCATCTGGGTGACAAGGCCTCCAGGTGCCCAGAGTGGCCCTTTGACACATCCCTGCTACCAGGGAGGGTCTGCTTCCACGGTGTGCTGAGGGCAGCCATGATAGGGGCAAGGCTTACTAGCTCTCGGTTTTTTAATAAACTTTTCAATTTTAGAACAGTTTCAGATTTACAGAAAAAGTTGAACCTTAGAAACATTTTGCTAGACACAAAAGGTCATATATGACATATACACAAGAGGTGTGTCCACACAGACAGAATGTTATAGTAGTTGCTGGGCCTGGAGCACGAGGGGATAGGGAGTAACTCCCTAAAGGGCACAGTTTCTCCATTGGGGATGAAGGTAGTGTTTAGAACTAGATAGTAGTGATATTGTGAATGTACTAAAAGCTATTGAATTATACACTTTAATTATATATGAATTTCACATTAATTTAAAAAGTAAAATGTGTGACAACTGAATCCTGACCAAGTGTAATTTATCTATCAATAGTAAATACCAAAGTCAATTTTTAGGATTTGTTATTATGCTAAAGTGGAGGAAGCTGATGAAGAGTACACAGGACTACTATTTTTGCAAATTCCTATGGATCTATAATTATTTCATAATAAAATGCTTTTAAGAAAACAAAACTAAAACCCATAATGGAGTGTAATTTTTCACAATTTTGTAGATGGGGTGGGGCTTGTCTGAGATACTCTGTTGTACAAGGGACCCCTGGAGTCACTCTTGGGACTATAATCACCTGGGAGCTCAGCAAGGGCCAGAATGTCCCTCACAAGTTCTGCACATCAGCTAGTGTGTCTCAAACATCCAGGGGCTAGGCATGCCTCCCTCCCTTTTGAAGCAACTCCTTTTCACATGTCTAGATCCTAAGAGCAGGAAAGCATAAGCCAAAGGCCCTTAAGCCTACCTTGAAGTACCAGGGTATCACTTTTGCTGCATCTTAATGGTCAGAACAAGCCACAAGATCAGGGTTAATTCCAGGGAGAAACTTTTCCACTTTGCCAGAGGAACTGCTGGTAGCCAACTTTGAAAATTAATTACCATGGTCTTTCTTCTGGCCACTACAATCCATGCCCCTCTTCCCTGAAAAATACACTCAAATCCTTTCCCCAACGGTCTTCCCCCTTAAGGCAGTAGGTGAAGTCCAGGATTTTGCCATCTGTACTAGTCCCGATATAGCAGAGTATCAGACCTATGAGACATTCTCCCCACTCTGTCACTAACCTGGAGTGCAGTGGTACAATCATAGCTACCTGCAACCTCAAACTCCTATGTTCAAGTGACCCTCCTGCCTCAGGCTCCCAAGTGGCTTGGATTATAGGAATGTGCCACCATGCCTAATTTTTTATTATTTTTTGTAGAGATAGTCTTGCTATATTGCCCAGGCTGGTCACAAACTCCTAGCTTCAAGCTACCCACCCACCTTGGCCTCTCAAAGTGCTAAGCACTGGGATTACAGGTGTGAGCTGCTGTGCCTAGCAAGTGAGACATTCTTTTTTTGTTGTTGTTGTTGTTGCAGTTTGGCCAGGGCTGGGCTTGAACTCACCGCCCTGGGTATATGGGGCCAGCACCCTACTCACTGAGCCACAGGTACCACCCATGTGAGACATTCTTAATAATGCTATAACATGCATGTCACTAAGATTCTAGGGAATAAAAGAGAATAGGCAGAAGAAATATCTGACGAGAAAATGGCCAAGAATTTTCCAACAAGCAACTAAATTGTAAACTGGCTGGTCATTGATCACTATAGATCCAGTCAGCAACTGGAAGACACCACACACAAATCTAGTTAGCAAAAGGTGGAAAACATATTGGTTCAAGTCAGTCACTACTCATAATTTGAGTAGATACTATAATGGATGGACACTGGAGAGCATACAGTCTTTATGGGATTAATCCAGGAAAGTCATGAATAGCAATGACATGGCGAAAGCAACAAACTCAGGGAAGGAGAAGAATCTGATTTCCAGAGTTGCCACATTATATTGTAAATTTCCTGTTAAAAAAAAAGGTCAGAAGGTAAGCCTACTAGACAAAGCAAAAATGAGCTATTATAAATATGTTCAGAGAACTAAAGGATTGTCCGTGCAAAGTTGGAGGCAAAAGGAAAAAAAACAAACTAAAGGAAACCATGGCTAAAGGATAAAGTATGACAATGATATCTCACTAAATAGAGAATATCAATAAAGGAGATAGAAAATTTTTAAATTTTCTCCAAATAAAAATTCTGGAGTTCAAAAGCCCAATAACTGAAATGAAAAATTCAGTAGAGCGTCTCAATAGCAGACCTGAGCTAGTAGAAGCAAGAACTATCAAACTTAGAGATAATTCATTTGAGTTTAGTGAAGAGAAATAAAAAAGAATGAGGAAAAATTAACAGTTTCAGAGATCTGTAGTACACCATTGAGCATATCAATATACATAAAATGGGAATTTCAGAAGAAGAAGAGTGATAAAGTAGGGAAAAAAGAGTATTTGAAGAAATAATATCTGGCCATTTCCCTAATATGATGAAAAATATTAATGTACATATCTAAGAAGGTCAAGGAACTTCAGGTATGATAAAGTCAAAGTGACCACACCTGAACTCATAATCTAACTGTCAAAAGACAAAGAGAGAACATTGAAAGCAGAAAGAAAAAAAAATAATTCATCACATTAAAGGGATCCTCAGTAAGATTAACAGGTGATTTTTCATCAGAAGCCAAAGAGCAGAAGGCAATACAGGATGACATGTTCAAAGTGCCACAAGGAAAAGGCTGTCAACCAAGAATTCTATAACCAGCAAAACCATCCTTCAAAAATGAATGAAAATTAAGATATTTCCAGTAACAAAAGCTAAAGGGATTTATCAATAGCAGACTTGCTCTATGATACTAAAGGGATTTCTTTAGACTTAAAGGACTCTGAAAAGCAATTCAAATCCATATGAAGAAATAAAGAATACCAGTTATATATTTATATAGGTAAATATAAAATAGAATATAAATGTACTTCTTCCAACTCTTTTATTCACCTAATTTAAAAGATAACTGAATAAATAATTATAAAATTGTGTTTGTGGGCTAATTAATGCTGAAAGATATAGTTTACATTACAATAATAGCACAACGCATTGGGGAGGGAGCTGACCCATATTGGAAAAAGTTTCTGCATTTATTGAAAGTAATTTAGTATTCACTCAAATGAGATTATTTTAAATTAAGGTGTTCATTGTAGTTCCTAGTTGCAACCAAGAAAATAACTCAAAAGATACTGCAAAGGGAACAAAAAGGGAGTTAAAGTAGAAAATAACATAAAAGTAATGAAGGAATAGGGCAACAAAGACTCAAGACACTCAAGAGAATAAATTGTTAAAAGGCAGACATAAACCCTACCTTATTAATTAAATGTAAATGGATTAAACATCATTAAATGAAACATCATTAAATGTAAATGGATTAAATACCTAAATTAAAAAGGAGGGATTAGAAGAATGTATTTTTTGAAGTATGAGCTAACTATGTGCTACATATAAGAAAAACACTTTAGATTCAAAGACACAGGAATTTTAAAAATGGAAAAATATGTACTATGCAAACAGTAACCAAAAGAGAGCAGTACTGGCTTATAATAATATCAAACAAGATAAACTTTAAGGCAAAAATTATTACTGGAGACAAGAGGAACATTTTATAATTTTAAATAATCAGTCCATTAAGAAGATATAACTATTACAAGTATTTATGTTCCTGACAACAGAGATTCAAAAGGCATGAAGCAGAAACTAACATGATTGAAGGGGGAAATAGGCAATTCAATAATAATAGTTGGAGACATAAATATCCCACTTTCAATAATGTTGGGCATTTAGGCAGTAGATTAGCAAGCATATATAAAAGACCTGAATGCCACTATAAACCAATTAGACCGACCAGACAGCTACAGAACGCCCCACCCCCAAACAGTTAAAAACACATTCAACTCACATGTCCATGGGATAGTCTCCAGAATACAAAATACATGCTCAGACCACAATGGAAGGAAATTAAAAATAACAAAGAAATTTGGGAAATTCACAAAGACGTGGAAATTAACTCTGTTAAATAACCAATCAGCCAAATAAGAAGGCACAAGGAGGGGAGAAAATACTTTGAGACAACTAAAATGAAAATGTTAACATTTCTCCAATTTTTTTTTTCAAAAAGCAACTGAAACATCAGATAGGATAAGTCACCACATTGCACTGCTGTAGAAGCACACACAACAGCTAAGGGTATAATAAAACCTTGTAGAGTTGATATTGCTGAATGACTTCTAGATAAAAAGTCAGTAAAAGAAATCACAGAAATGCACCTAACAATACAGTAGTATGTCAAAATAAAGATTTAGCTCCAAACATAATGACTGAATTAATATCTCATCTGCATAATTGCATTTTGCCTTACAAATAAATGAATCTACAGATTTGCCTTGCTGCTTTGCCTGTATCCATTTGTTTTTAGCACCAATATCATAGATGCTCTTTTATGTGAAAGCATAACAACGAACACAAATTGGGCAGAGTTATTCTAAATATTTAATTACCTTTTTTGACTTGATGGCATATCCTAGAACAACTATGTTGATTGTTTGCACTGTTGGTCAAAAAGCAAGCTCTCTGGCTGTCTTTAAAAAAGAAAAATAAAAACTGCAACTTGAACTTTACCTTAGAAATGTAAACAATGTAACCTCATATTAATTTGAAATTTAAAAAAAGAAAAAAAAGCAATGGTGGGTCGCACCAACTGTACTAATAGCCATTGTATTATTCCCACATACATACTCACAGGTTTTTAAAAAGTATAATTTCATATAAGAATGTCCTTGATGAAGCAGTAAGAAATACAAATTTTTAAAAAATCTGTACTCTTCAGTACTAGTCCTTTTAATATCTTTTTTTTTTAATTTTTTTTTTATTTTTTGAGACAGAGCCTCAAGCTGTCACCCTGGATAGAGTGCCATGGCATCACAGCTCACAGCAACCTCCAATTCCTGGGCTCAAGCGAGTCTCCTGCCTCTGCCTCCCAAGTAGCTGGGACTACAGGCTTCTGCCACAACGCCTGGCCATTTTTTGGTTGCAGCCATCA
>CAUYRH010114874.1:0-24730 GCA_963574655.1 Perodicticus potto | reverse complement strand
TTTCATTGAACTATTTAACATAGCCTTCATGGCCTTTTAATCACTATATGAAGACATTTATATTCTGCATTTAGTAATTTTCACTTGTACCCTTCTAAGATGCACCGTAAGTGTGATCCCACCAATCACCCTTCCTCCACCCATCCTCCCCCCTCCCCTTCCCTCCCTAGCCCCTTTCCCCATTTCTTGTGCTATAACTGGGTTTTAGCCTTCATATGAAAGCTATAGATTAATTTCTGATATAATTTTGGGTATTTCTTTTCTTCTCCTTGGTTTAGGCTTAGATTGTTCTTCTTTTTCCAATTCCATAAGATGGCTTGTGAGATTGTTGATGCGCTCACTTTCTGTTTTTTTGAATGTAGGCACCTAAAGTGATAAATTTTCCTCTCAGAACTGCTTTTGCAGTATCCCACAGGTTTTGGTAGCTTGTGTCTTCATTGTTGTTATGCTCTAGGAAGTTAAAGATTTCCTGGTTTATTTCTTCCTGCAGCCAACTATCATTAAACAGAAGTTTGTTTAATTAGTGCCTTTGTGTGGAGTTGAACATTTTTGTTGGAGTTGAGTTCTACCTTTAATGCCTTGTGGTCTGAGAAAATTCAAGGTTTTGTAATTTCAGTTCTTTTGATTCTATCGAGGTTTTTTTGTGTCCTAGGATATGATCAATTTTGGAGAATGTTCCATGGGATGATGAGAAGAATGTATATTCTTTATCTTTGGGATGGAGTGTTCTATATACATCTATCAAGCATAGTTGTTTTAGGGTCTCATTTAAATCTCTTATATCTTTGTTTAATTTCTGTTTAGGGGATCTGTCCAGCTTTGATAGAGTGTTAAAGTGCCCTTTTATCATGGTGTTATAGGATATCATATTGCTCAGACTAAGCCAGGTCTGTTTCAATAATCTGGGAGCTGGGCAGTGCCTGTGGCTCAAAGGAGTGGGGCACTGGCCCAATGTGCCACAGGTGGCAGGTTAAAACCCAGCCCGGGCCAAAAAATTTCAAAAAAAAAAAAAAAAAAAAAGGAATCTGGGAGCATTTAAATTGGGTGCATAAATATTTAGAATTGAAATGTCTTCTTGTATTTTTCCTTTGACAAACATTAAGTGACCATCATTGTCTTTTTTGACTTTAGTTGCTTTAAATCCACATGTATCTGAAAATAAGATTGTAACACCTCTTCTCTTCTGAATTCCGTTTGCCTGAAAAATTGACTTCCAACACTTAACTCTGAGTTCTAATTTATCTTTTGACATGAGGTGTGTTTCCTGCAGACAGCAAATGGATGGCTTGTGGTTTTCAATCTAATCAGCCAATCTCTGCCTCTTCAGTGGGGAATTCAAGCCATTGACATTTATTCAGATAATTGATAAGTGTGGTAGTGTTCTATTCATCTTATTTCGTGAAAGTGCATTGGTTAGTTTTGTCTTTTACATCATTGGAGAAACTAGGTTCTGTCCTCTATTTTCTGGGTGTTTACTTTGCTGAAGGTCCATTGTGATGGTCAGTGTGTCGGAAAGGTTGAAATATTTCCTGTAAAACTGGTCTCGTGACAAATTTCCTCAATGTTTGCATAGCAATAAAAGATTTTATTTCTCCATCAATTTTAAAGCTTAGTTTAGCGGGATATAGAATTCTGGGCTGGAAATTGTTCTGTTTAAGTAGGTTAAAGGTAGATGACCATTGTCTTCTGGCTTGAAAAGTTTCATTAGAGAAGTGTGCGGTCACCCTGATAGTTTTGCCCCTGTAGGTCAGTTGGCGCTTACTCCTGGCAGCTTGCAAAATCTTTGCTTTTGTAGTGACTTTAGATAGATTCATCACAATGTGTCTTGGAGAAGCTCTATTTGAGTTGAGGTGACCAGGGGACTGATATCCTTTGAAAGGAGTATGTCAGAATCTTTGGCGAAACTTGGGAAATTTTCATTTATAATATTCTCTAGAATGGCTTCCATTCCTCTAGGGCATTCTTCTTCCCCTTTTGGGGTACCTATAACTCACACGTTTGAATGCTTAATGAAGTCCCATAATTCTGTCAGTGAATGTTCTGATTTCTCTCTCTTCTTTTCTGCCTCTTTAACTATCTGAGTTATCTCAAGAGCTTTATCCTCTACCTCTGAGATTCTTTCTTCTGCATGATGTAATCTGTTGTTGATACTTTCTATTGCATCTTTAAGTTCCCTAATTGACTGCTTCAGTTCTTTCAGTTCTGCCGTATCCTTTTTATATTCTTCATATCATTTATTTCTGATTTGATTCTGTTTTTGGATTTCCTTTTGGTTTTTTTCCAAGTTCTCAGCAGTTTCCTTCATTTTTTTTTTTGATTGTTTTCTACTTGCTCAGCAATTTCCTTCATTGTTTTCATCATCTGTATTTTAAATTCCCATTCTGTCATTTTGAACATTTCTTTATAGGTGGAATCCTCTTCTGTATCTACCTCATGGACCTTCAAAGGGTTTGCTCTGGGCTGGTATTTTATGTTGCCAGGATTTTTCTGCTGATTCTTCTTCATGAGTGTTTTCTTGTATATGTTTCCTTACCCTGATTTTCCTTTCACTTCCTCTTGCTCTTTAAGTTACTATGCCTCTGGCTTAAAGTTTTAATGAGTGCTTTTGGTACAGCAACAGAAGGATGAGAAGATTGAAGAGCAAGAAGGGAAAAAAGATTTAAAAAAGAAAAAAAAGGAGAAAGAACAGGAAATATTGACAAAAAGAAGAAAGGCACCAATAGAAATGAGAGAGGATACCTGAGAAGGGTGAGGTCTGGGAGGACAGGTTTTGTCAAGGAGAGCACAAGGATACACTTGTAGGGTCCTCTCCATGGTGACTCAGCCCTTAAGAATTTGTAACTTCCTGGAACTTGGAAATTTCCAAGTTCTGTGAAATCCTGTAGTTCTGCGGGGGCTGGACTAGCATCTCCCGCTTGATTCACACTGGCCAATGAGAAGGGTACCTGTGGGGTGGAACTTCTTGACTGTCTATAAAAAAGGGAAGATTGAGCTAGACAGGGAGTGTGGCTATTTGGAATTCTTCTATGCCGTAAGCTCCCAGCTGGTGAATAAAGCCCTTCCTCTTATAAACGTGGTGTTTGGGTGCTCTCTCTCTCCGTTGGGCCTTGTCTTCCTGCAACAGAAGGAGACAGGAGTCATATAGGAGTATAATAGGGTATTTTGACTCAACCTTAAAAACTCCCAACCTCTAGGGGTATTGGGTTGGGTGGTTTCCTTGAGGTCAACAACTCTTTGCCAGCCTGATCAGACCCAGTACCCCACCTCCACCATGTAGAGAGGAAAGACAAAAATACGCTAAATCAAACCAAAACAAACAAAAACCCTTATGAGATAAAATTGGCAAAACCCCACAAATAATGGGGGCAGAAACACTGGAAAAATGTTCTAATTGTTAAAGAAGGCAAAAAATGGAAGATTATATTTAAACTAGAGTAGTAAAAAAAAAGAGAAGAAAGAAAAAGGTAAAGGAAAAATGTTCAAATTAAGGAAAAACAAAACAAAACAACAACAACCAAAAAAAGAAAAAAAAAAATCCCAAACCCCCAAACCAAAACAGTATATATATCTTGCTGAATATTGTCTGGGCAACAGGTAATCTTCTGAAGTATGCAATGTTAATCACAATGTTGATACAGGTGTACAAAATGGAGACTGGAGGCCTCTGCTGATTTCTCAGACCCCGTAGGCTTAGGAACCCAAATTTCTCCTCAGCCCACTTAAAAGACACTCTAAACTGTGAACCTTGGCTAAGCAGAAGCTTTCCAAGGAAAGAACTTATCACTGGAATCTCTCCTGGCATGGCTGCCCACTTATCCAGTGTGCCAAAACCAGTCTCACTCCATGCCCCTGAGGGCCAAGGCTGCAATCTGCCAAGCACTTAGATCGCCACTCTTCCCCAATGTCTCAATCCCTGCCTCTGGGTAGCTCAGTCACCAGATTACTCCCAGGTCTTCTGGCCGATCTCTGCACTGTGACCCGCAGCAGGAGCTCCCCCACAGAGGCTGTGCGGGCAGCCCACAGCTGAACAATATTAGCTTCTTTCCAGCTCAGCTGCTCAGTCTAGGGACCCAGACAATGCCCAAAGTTGTGTGCACACGTGCCCAAGATCTCCCAAGGCAGTTCCATTGAGTGCCCAAGTCCAATAAAACCAAAACAGCCCACAGGTAATGCTTTTCCTGCTTGCAGTCTCCCTGTTGCTATGGTTACAGCTGCAGGTAGCCACCAACCAAATAATCGCACCTACAACTTGCCAGTGATCCACATCTTTTGTCCTCCTTCTGGGGTCCAAAAGTCTCTCACTGACTCCCTCTGTCACCAAAGGGAAGTTTCTGGGCAAATCCCACCAGCCAGAGATGCCTGGAGTTTTCTCTCCTCAATCTCACTGCTCCCCGTTG
This sequence comes from Perodicticus potto, assembly GCA_963574655.1. Classification (NCBI taxonomy): domain Eukaryota; kingdom Metazoa; phylum Chordata; class Mammalia; order Primates; family Lorisidae; genus Perodicticus; species Perodicticus potto. The sequence continues at coordinate 20,333 of CAUYRH010114874.1, read as the reverse complement.
CACAGAAGCTGTTACTGGGCCGCCATGTTGCCTCTGTGTTCTTGGAGTCATAATTCTCTATGCAACCATTCTGCTTTCTCTCTCTTCTTGTCTGCCTCTTTAACTACATTTGTAACTCAAAAAGTTTATCTTCTAGACCTGAGGTTCTTTCTTCTCTGTTCATTCTTCTCTATTTTTCAAACTTTTTCTGCATCTTTATATTCCCTGATTGTCTCCTTCATTTCCTTAAACTCCACCATAGCCTTTCTATATTGTACATATCTCTCATCCTCCTTTTGATTCTGTCTTTCCATTTTCTCATCCATTCCCTTTATTGTGTTTACCATACATTTTAAAAATTCATTTTCTGTCAAATCTATTAATTCTTCATAGGTGTAATGTTCTGTAGTTGCTGCCTCCTGGTCCCTTGAGGGAGTTTTCTGTTTTGGTTTTTCATGTTTCCCAATTTTTTCTGTTGGTTCCTCTCTTGTCTTCTTTCTTCTTGTTCACCTCCTTGTCCTTTTTCCTTCTCACTTCCTCCTTTGCTTCAAATTACTTTATCTCAGAGCTTAGGTCTTGAAGTGGCCTCTTGGTATAAGGACAAAGGGAAGAGAAGGGTAAGCACAAGTTGGGTGAAACAAATGGAAAATAAAGAAGAAAAAAGAAAGGAGATAGAGAAAATAAAAAAGGAAGGGAAATGAAAGAATAGAGTTGAACAGGAGAGAAGAAGGAGAGGAGAAGAGAATGGGAGTTATACAAGAAATGGTATTGATTGGCACAGTGCCCAGGCCACATCTATAATTCAAGAACTTTATGTTTTTCTCTTCACTGTTCGCTTGGATAAAACTTTTAGCACTAGATTGAATAGTAGTGGTGATAGTGGGCTTCATAGTCTGGTTCCAGATCTAAGAAACAATGCTTCCAGTTTTTCTCCATTCAATATGATGTCATCTATGCATTTGTCATAGATAACATATCACTTTTTTTTGCAGATTAATATGAGGGTACAAGTGATTAGGATTTTGTTTATATTTCTAAGGTGAAGTTCAAGTTGTAGTTGAGCCAGGAGGTTTGCTCTACTATATCCTTACATTGTGCACATGAGGTGATAGCTTACAATCCCTCTTCTTACACCCCTTTTCCCTTGTCTCCCTTCACCCCACTTTAATATATTTGTTTTTCTTTCATGTGGATGTGTAGGTGTTTTTCTGTTGGTTTCATATTAGTATTGAGTACATTAGATGCTTGCTTTTCCATTCTTGTGATAGTTTACTGAGAAAAATGTGCTTCTGCTCCATCCAGGTAAATACTAATGGGTACTCCTTTTTTGTGGCTGAATATTAATCCATGGCATACATATATGACAGTTTATTAATTCATTCATGGGTTGATGGGTACTTGGATTGGTTACACATTTTGGCAATTGTGAATTGAGCTGCAGTAAACAGTCTACTGCAAATGTCCTTGTGAGAAAATTATTTCTTTTCTTCTGGGTAGATACCTAGTAATGGTATTGCATGATCAAATGGAAGGTCTATTTTAGCTCTTTGATGATTTTCCATACTTGTTTAATAGAGGTTATATTAGTTTTCTTTTCTTTCCTTTTTTTGTGTGCAGTTTTTGGCTGAGGCTGGTTTTAAACCTGCTACCTCTGGTGTGTGGGGCCAGTGCCCTACTCCTTTGAGCCACAGACGCCACCCAAGATTATATTAGTTTTCTAATCCCACCATCAGCATACAAATGTTCCCTTCTCTCCACATCCACATCAGCATCTGCAGCTTTGGGAATCTGTGGTATGGGCTAATCTCACTGGAGTTAGGTGATATCTGAGGGTGGTTTTGATTTGCAGTTCTCCAATGATTAGGGATTATAAGTGTTTCTTCATGTGTTTTTTAGCATTTGTCTTCTTCAGAGAAGTTTCTGTTCAAGTCTCTTACCCATGTATAGAGTAGATTGTTTGCCCTTTTTTTGTTGTTTAATTTGAGTTCTGTGTGGATTTAAGTTAACAGCCCTTTGTCAGATTCATTGTGTGCAAATATCTTATCCCATTCTGGAGGTTATCTGTTTGCTTTAGTTGTTGTATCTTTAGTTGTGCAGAAGTTCTTTATATTTATCATGTCCCATTTATTTATTTTTGGAGTTGCCACAATTGCCAAGGGCAATTCATAAATTCTTCTTCATAAATTATTTTCCCAGGCCAATAGAGTCAAGAGTTTTTCTCACACTTTCATTTAAGATTTTTATTGTTTCAAGTCTTAAACTTAAATCTTTTATCAAGAGAAAATCGATTTTTGTTCTGGTGAAAGTTACAGGTCTAGTTTCAGTCTTCTACATATGGCTAACCAGTTTGCCCAACACAATTTATTGAATAGGGATTCTTTTCCTCAGTGTATGTTTTTTTTGGTATCAAAGATCAGATGGCGATACATGGCTAGGTTTATCTTTAGATTCTGTATTCCATAGATCTATATCCTGATTTTTGTGACAGTACTATGTTGCTTTGATTACTATAGACTAACAACAACCTAAAGTCTGGTAAAGTTATGCCTTCAGATTTGTTCTTTTCTTAAAATTGCATTGAACATATATTTTTTTCCGGTTCTATATAAAATGAAGTACTTTTTCCCCAAGTTCTAAGTATGACATTGTTGCTTTGAAGGGGATTACACTAAATATGTAGATCACTTTGAGTAGTATAGACACTTGAATAATGTTAGTTCTTCCCAGCCATGAGAATGGTATGTTCTTCCATTTGTTAACATCTTCTGCTATTTCTTTTCTCACAGTTTCATAGTTTTTTTTAGAGTTCCTTCACATTTTTTGTTAGGTATATTCCCAGGTATTTCATTTTCTTTGAAGCTACTGTGAAGGGTATTGGGTCTTTGATTTGATTCTTAGCTTGAATGTTATTGGTGTATATGAAGGCTACTGATTTATTTGCATTGATTTTGTATACAGAGATATTACTAAATTTATTTTTTTCTTTTTTCTTTTTTTTATTAAGTCAAGCCATTGAATATTATGCAGCCTTAAGAAAGATGGAGACTTTACCTCTTTTATGTTTACATGCATATATTACTAAATTTCTTGATCCCTTCCAGGAGCCTTGTGATTGAGTCCCTGTGGTTTTCGAAGTATAAGATCATATCATCAGCAAAGACTGTGAGTTTGACCTCCTTTGTCCCCCATTAAATACCCTTAATCTCTTTCTCTTACCTGATTTCATGGGCTAGAACTTTCTACACTATTTTGAATAGCAGTGGTGAGGGTGGACATCTATGTCTGGTCTGAGTTTTAAGTAAAAACACTGTCAGTTTTACTCCAATATGGTACTGGCTATGGGTTTGTCATAGAGAGCCTCTATCACTTTAAGAAATATTCCATCGCTGCCTATTTTCTTAAGTGTTCTTTTCAAAAAAGGATGCTGAATTTTGTTGATTGCTCTTTCTACCAGACAAGAGGATCATATGGTCTTCATTTTAACTTCTATTTATGTGGTGAATTACATTTATAAATCTTCATAGTTTGAACTTCTCAGTGATAAAGGCTACCTACTCATGATGAATTATTTTTTTTCAGCTGCATCTGAATTCTATTTGCTAATATTTTATTGAGAAGTTTTGCATCTATATTCATTAGAAATACTGTTCTGTAGTTGTTTTGTTGTTGTTGTTATGTTCTTTCCTGGCTTTGGTATTGAAGTGATAGTTGCTTTGTAAAATGAATTGGTGAAGATTTCTTCCTTCTCAACATTATGGAATAGTTTCTATAATATACCAGGTCAGACAATTAAGTTCATGAGCTCATTATAGAAAAAGTGCTAGATGTCACATTACTGAATATCATTACAGTCACTTTCAATGCACTACTGCACTTGGCTATCTGGTGATTGTAGTGATATTCAGTAATGTCATATGTAATTCTTTTTCTAGGATGAGTTCTTCAACTTATTTGTCAGACCTTATACAATGACGATTCTTACAGCCATTGCAGAAAAAGATTTCCAAATTTGCTTTGAAGGGTGGACTAGGTGCTGGCATTGGTGCCTAGCTACTCAGAAGGAGTACTCTGAAGGTGACAGTAGTGTTAGTCAGCAGTGAGGAACATAGTACTTTTTCTAGGATGAATTTGCATACTTAATTGTCCAGCCTCGGAGGTACAAGTTCTCTGAATTCTGGTGTGAAACTGTCTGGACTGGGATTTGTTGTTGGTGGTGGTGATGGAAGGTTTTTTATTATTATTCCTTCATGTTCATTGCTTGTTTTTCTTCAGTTCAGGAGTTGTATTTCTTGCTGGTTTAATCTAGCAAGATAATGTGATTCTAAAATTGTCCATTACCTCTATGTTTTCAGATTTATGAGCATAGAGATTTTATACTATTCAGTGGTAAAGATTGTATTTTCATGATATATGGATATATGTTGTTATTTCACCTTTTTCTTTTTTTATTGAGCTTATCAGAGACCTTACCTTTTTTGTTACTGGTTAATCTGGCCAAAGACTAATCAATTGGCACCCAAGTCACAGTGGTTACAGCACCAGCCACATACACCAAGGGTGGCAGGTTCAAAGCCAGCCTGGGCCAGCTGAACAATTGCAACAAAAAAATAGCCAGGCATCATGGCAGGCGCCTGTAGTGCCAGGTACTTGGGAGGCTAAGGCAAGAGAATTACTTTAGCCCAAGAGTTTGAGGTTGCTGTGAGCTGTGAGGCCACGGCACTCTACTGAGGGCAACATAGTGAGACTGTTTCAGAAAAAGAAAAACATCTTTTTTCTTTACTAATCTTCTGTAGGGTTCTTTTGTTCTCATTTTAATTTATTTCTGATCTTATCTTGGTCATTTCTTTTCTTCTTCTGAGTTGGATATTGGTTTACTCTTCATTTTCCAGTTCCTTGAGATGATTGATTCAATTTTGAGTTGTGATAGTTCTCATTTCTAGATGTGGGCATTTAAGTCAATGAGTTTTCCTTCTCAAGACTGCTTTTTCAGTGTCCCACAGGTTCTAATAGCTTGGGGCCCCATAATAATTTAGTTGTAAATCTAAGAATCTTTGACCCTACTATCATTCAGTAATACATTGTTTTTTTCCTGTGATCTTGTGACGGGATGTGTTTTTCTGTTGGAATTGATTTCTAATTTTACTCCACTGTAGTCTAAAAAGATACATGGTATAATTTCTGTTTTCAAAAAGATTTTGAATCTTGTGTTGTGGCCTAGGATGTGATTGATTTTGGAGAGTGATCTATGAGCTAATGAGAAGAACATATATTCAATATTATTGAGTAGAGGGCAGCACCTGTAGCTCATCAAGTAGGGCACCGGCCCCATATACCAAAGGTGGCAGGTTCAAACCCAGCCTCTGCCAAACTGCTAAACAGAAATAGCTGGGCATTGTGGCGGGTGCCTGTAGTCCCAGCTACTCGGGAGGCTGAGGCAAGAGAATTGCCTAAGCCCCAGGAGTTGGAAGTTGCTGTGAGCTGTGTGACACCACGGCACTCTACCCAGGGCGACTAAGTGAGACTCTGTCTCTACAAAAATATATATATACATATATTATTGAGTGGAATGTTCTGTGAATGTCTGTTAGGCTGCTTTGTTCTAAACTTTAGAATCTAGAGTAATGTTTAAGTCAAAAATTTTAGATTCAATTTTTGTTTGGAGGATCTAACCAGTTATTTCAGTGAAGTCCTGGCTATCACAGTGTTTTTGTTTATCATTTTGTTTAGATCAGGTAGAATTTGCATTATTAATCTGGGTGGCATAAATATTTAGGATTGATAAACTGTTAAATTGATCTCTTGACCAATAAGTAATGCCTATCTTTGTCTTTCTTTACTTTTGTTGCTTTAAAATCAATGGTACCTGCAATGATAATTCCTCCTTTGTTTTGGTTTCCATTTGTATGAAATGTTACTTTCCATCCCTTCATTCTAAGTCTGGATGTGTCCTGGGGGAAGGAGTGTGAGATGTATTTCCTGTAGACAACAGATATGTGACTTGTAAATTTTTATCCATTCAGCCAACCTTTGTCTCTTCAATGTCCTTCCCATTTATTGAGAGAATTGTTAAATGGGGTGGATTTATGTTTCTCTTGTTGTGTGGTTCTCTATTGCTTCATTTTATCTCTTGGGCCATTGTGTCATCTAGGCTTAGATCTTTGTTTCTGGGTTGTTTTACACTGGTGGTAGTCTATTGTACTCCACTCTATATAGTGCACACTTCCTGAAGATCTGTCTTATTGTGACTAACTTCCTCAAAGTTTGCTTATCAGGAAAAGATTTAATTTCTCCATCAAATATTAAACTTAATTTTGCAGAATACAAAATCCTAGGCTGGCAGTTTTCCTGCTATAGAATATTGATGATAAGGGCCCTCTCCCTATGGATTGTAGGACTTCTGCTGAGAAATCCGCTATTAACCTGATGGATTTACCCCTTGCAGGTCAGATGTTGCTTACACCTAGCTGCTTGTAAAATTTTTCTCTTCATTTTGACTTTGTTCAGGTTAATATCAGTGTATCTTAGAGATGCTATATTTGGATCGAGTCTTCTTGGATTTCCATGTCTGTCTAGTAACTGGATGTCTGAGTTTTTGTCAACGTTTAGGAAATTTTTCTCAATAATATCTTTGACTAGAGTTACCATACTTTTAGGACTCTCTTTTTCTCCCTCAGCGAGACCTGTAATTTGTGTGTTTATATACTTTTTAATAGTCTTTCTGCCTTTTTAAATGACTGGGTTACCTGTCTTTAAGCTCTGAGATTTATTTTTCTCCATGGTTTAATTTGTTGTTGAAACTTTTTCTCTTGTGTGTCGAAATTCTTTGAATGCCTCTTTCAGTTCTTTAAGCTTCATTATATCTTTCCTAATTTTGTCTAGATCCTTGATGACTTTTTTATTAATTTTGTTAATTTCCTGAAATATTTGGGGGCTTCTTTTTGCTTGTTTTCAATTTTCTCTTAAAATTTATTCATCCTATTTGCCGTCCATATTCTGAATTCATTTTCTGTCATTTCAATAATTTCTTTATAGTCAGAATTCCCTACAGTAGCTCCATTGTGATCCTTTGGGGGTGTTAACCTCTTTTGATTTTTCATGTTGCCAGGATTTTTTTTTTAACCAATTTCTCTTCATCTGTGGTTTCTACTTTCAACTCTGATGTAAAAGGCCTTAATTCATAGTTGGAGTTATTCTTGCTGCATTGAATTAGGAGAGGTCAGTAAGTTGCACTCTAGTTTTAGGGATAGTAGCAGACACTGGATGTGAGATTCACATTCCCCTCACTGAGGGCTCTGCTATGTCCAGGTCTCGGCAAACTGGCAGCTTAAGGATGGGGCGTTCCCAGTTTGTAGATCTTCCAGCATTGCTGTGGTGGTGGAAGGTCTAGGGTAGGATCTTTAGGGCCAGGGGTACCACTAGAGTTTTGGGGGTGATGTCACAGGCTTCAGGGGAGTAGGGAAACTTGGCACTCAAAGGTGGCCAAAAAATTTATGGTGATTATACTTTGGGGCCTGGGTTGGGGAGTGAACAGAGACACAGGGACTGAATAGGACCTAGTATCCAGAAAGTTTGGGGGGAAGTGAGAGTCTACTCTGATATGGGTGCCAGAGGCAATGGACCAGCTCAGAGGTGGTTGTTCACTTTTAAGGGTGAGCCAGCCACATGGAAGGTTCAACTGCCAGTTTTTAGGGTTCCAGAAGCCATGTCAAACAGGGATAACATGGGTGCCAGTGTTATAGAGTTCTCCATTTTCCTCCTGGGACCAACCAAAGTGTAGCAGTGGCCTGTTCTCTCTCTGATTGATGGTAGCCTTCTGGGTCATTTCCTGTGCCCAGATCCTTTCCAATAACTAACTGGCTGTGGCCTAGAGGAGCCATGTATTGTTCTACTTGCTCCCCAGTCCAGTTCAGGCACAGTGTGGTACACTTGTTAGTTCAGAGGATGGTGCTAGCTGCTTTCAACTCCCCCTATGCACACTGTCTGGTGAGATAGCCCTGCACAGAGTTCAGGTCAGTCCCAAACCAAACCAGCTAGGCCACTGTGGAGACATGCTGGCCACCCATAGCTCAGATCACATGGCATTCTTTACATGTAGTCTCTACTTTAATACTGTATATCTCCCTGGTGCCTATTTCCTTTGTTATCGTCTTTTCTTTCCTTTTTTTTTTCCGTTCCAACCTGGTGTCCCATGACGTCTCTCTTTTACTTCATAATGCTGTTCTGAGTGGAATGATCTGAATGGCTGCTGCTGTCTGTGATTCTTCCCACTTTTCCTGAGAGAGGCTGTTGGGAGGCTGCTTCCACTCTGCCATTTTTTTCTGACCCCTTACTCTGAGGATTTCCTAAATTCCTTTGTGATTTCATCTTTGTGCTTTTGGAATTTTGAGTGTATTGTTCTACAAATTTGTGGATTTTCCACTTCACTTTCTATTATTAATTTCTAACTTCACACCATTGTGGTCAGAGAAGATGCTTTGTATGTATTTAAAACAGTATTTTAAATCTGTTGAGAATTAAAATGTGGCCTAACATGTGGTCTGTACTAGATAATGTCTCAGGTGTGCTTGAGAAGATTATGTCTCCTCTTGTTGGGTAAAATGTTCTGTATATGATAGGTAGAGCTAGTGTGTTATTATGTTCTTTAAATCCTCTATTTTCTTATTTATCTTTGTTCTTCTTTTCATTATTGAGAGTAGGGCATTGAAGTCTCCAACTGTTATTGTAGAATTGCCTACTTCTCCTCTCACTTCTGTAAGTTTGGATTATATATTTTGATGGTGTGTTATTATATTGAGCTTTTTATGAATATGTAATGTCCTTCTTTGTGCTTTTTTTTTTTTTTTTAGCCTGTTTTGATTTCAAATATGTTTTCTATAATATTAGTATATCCACTCCTTTCCTTTTTGGTTTACTATTTGCATGGATTATCTTTGTCCATTATGTTACTTTCTACTTATTTCTTTCTTTATTTTTTTCCTTATTTTTTTATTATATCAGTAAATCTCTTGTAGACATCATATAATTAGCTGATGTGTTGTTATCAATTCAGCCAATTTCTATCTTTTGACTGAAGAGTTTGATCTATTTGCATTTAAATTAACTACTAATTTGAAATGGAAAAAACTTACTTCTGCCCTTTTGCTATTTGTTTTCTACATAATTAATGACTTTTTATCCCTCACTTCCTGCAAAACTGTCTTATGTTGTGTTAAATTGATTTTTGCACTACAATATTTAAGTCCTTTCTCATTTCTTTTTGTATGTATTTATAGTTATTTTCTTTATGTTTACAATGTCTTTATACTTAACATTCTAAAATTAATACTTTAAATTTTTACCAATTTATTTTTTAATTTAATTTTTTTTTAACTAAATCACAACTGTATATATTGATAGAGTACAATGTGGTGATTTGATATATAATGTGGAATGCTTAAGTAAAACTGATTAATATAACCATCAGTTCACTTAATTTTTGTGCTAAAAAAATTATGATTTTTTATAATCATGACAGAGTAAACTAAGAGTAAATATAACTTAGAGTAAATCATAATTTATGACATTTATGATTTACTCTTAGTTATTTTGAAGTTTACCCTTACAAGGTGCAGTTTAGGCAAGAACCCACCAAATTCTCTCCCTCCCACCAATCACTCTCTCCCTTCCCTCTTGCTAGAATGTATTTGTATTTTATCATCCTTATGAATGTGTGTTTATATATTAGTTTCATAAGAGTATTGTGGGCATTGAAAGCTTTTCCCCATTCTTGAGATACTTTAGTAAGAAGTGTATGTTCCAACTCTATCCATGTAAACATGAAAGATGTAAACTCTCCATCTTTTTAACAGCTGAATAATATTCCATGGTATACATATACCACAATTTGTTAATCCATTCATGGATTGATAGGCATTTGGGCTATTTCCATGACTTGGCAATTATGAATTGGGCCACAATAAACATTCTGGTGCAAATATCTTTGTGGAAAATTTATGCCAATTTAACTTCAATAACATACACTCCTGCCTCATCCTTGTTGGTTGTTAGTTTTAGCAAATTCATCCTTATACACTATAGTGCCCTAAAATATAAAATAATTTTTTAAAAATATATTAGTCTTTTAAATTATGTAGAAAATAAAAAGTGCAGATACAAATCATTCTTATGATAATGGTAGCTTATGTAATTGCTCCTATTTACCTTTATTGAGATCTTTGTTTGTATAGGTTTTAGTTACTGTCTCTTGTCCTTCAATTTTAACTTGTAAGACTTTCTCATGTATTTTTTGCAATGCAAGTCTAAGTATTAAAGGATTCCTTTAGCTTTTGTTAATCTAGGAATATCTTAACTTTTTTGCCAGTTTTAAAGGACAATTTTTTCAGGTATGGCTTTCTTGGTTGTCAGTTTTTCTTTTCTTTTAGTACTTTGGATATATTGGCCCCCTTGCCTTATGGTCTTCAAAGTTTCTGATCAGAAATTTGCCTGATAATATTATTGAAGATTATTTATATGTAATGAGTTGCTTCTTTCTTGCTGCTTTCAAGATTATCTATTTTTATTTAGATTTTGAAAGATTGATTATAATGTGTTTGGCATGGGTTTCTTTGAGTTCATTTTAATGGGATTTCATTGATATTCTTGGATGTTTAAAATCATATCTTTCATCAAGTTTAGCAAGTTTTGAGCTTTTATTTTTCAAATGTGCCCTTAGTGCCTTACCCTCTTCCTTTTCTGATACTCCCAAACATATATTTGTCTGCTTTATGCTATCCTACAAGTCATCAGAATCTATTTACCTTTCTTCAGCACAGTTTTTTCTTTTCCTCAGATGTGTTAATTTCCATTTTCCTATTTTCAAACTCATTGTTTTTTTCTGCCTGTTCACATCTTCCTTTGAATCCCTCTAATAATTTTTTAGCTGTATTATTTTACCTTTTAGCACAATATTTTTTGTATATTCCAGGTTATCTATATCTTCATTGATATTTCCATATTTTACATACTTTTTTTTATGTTCTCCACATCTTCCCTTAGTTCTGTGAGCACCTTCAAAACAGTTATTTTAAAGTCCTTGTCAAAACATATACCCATCAGAGAAAGTTTCTGTTGAGTTTTCAGAAAAAGTTTCTGTTGAGTTTTCACTGTGAATATGCCATATGCTATACTCTCTTGAGTATTTACATATTATTATTTTTTTGTTGAAAACTGGATATTTGAATCATGTGATAACTCTGGGAATCATATTTTCCTTCCCCAAGGTTTGCTGTTTTTGTTATTGTTTTATTGTTTGTTCAGTTTTGTTTTGTTTTTTAAAATTGTTGTTAGCAGTCTCTTTGTCTATGATCGACCTGTGGTGTAAACTTAAGGATCTTCTCAGGTGTTTTCTGAACCTGTACCTTTCTCTGGGCATGTATGGATAACTTACAATATCCTGTGTATGCAGTTGTTTTGGAATGTCCTAGTCTTTTACATCTGACTCCCAAAAGGTTAAAATAGAAAAAATTAAAGGAGGAAAGAAAAGGGAATATGCCCTTGAAATTCCTCAGTAGTCACTCAACTAGACAAGGGAGGTCTTCTGACAATAGGACTAAATACAACAACATAATTTCCTTAAACTTCCCTTTCTATTTTCATTTCATGCTCTAGGGACTAAATTATTTTCAATTACCTCTCTGAGTTCACTGATCCTCTTTCCCCCTCTTTCAATTAGTCTATTATTTATCTCTTCTAATCAATTTTTCAGTTCAATTATTTTGTTTTTCAGGTCCATGTTTTGATTTGGAACTTTTAAATATGTCTTGTATCTTTCTTTTTTTTCTTTATTTATTTTTACCTTTTTAAAAGTAAATTTAATTCAGATTAATGTGAGGGTACAAACAACCAGGTCAAAATATTTGATTTTTTTTTTTTTTTAGGTAGTCCCTCATGTGGTTATATCCCACTCACAAAAAGTGTGACAATTTCCCCCACCCCATGCCCATTCAGTAAGAGCACCCCAACCCCTTTCCCCCTTTCTTGTCACCCCTCCCCACAACTTGAATTGAAATGAGTTTTTCTCTTATTTGGGCATGCATTAAATTGTCCTCTGGCTTCATATTAGTATTGAGTAGCCTGTATCTTTCTCGAAACTCTCTTTTTATTCATGATTTTCTTTTCAATATCAATAACATTATGAGAGTTATTTTTAATTCCACATCAGGTACATTGTCTATCTCCATGTCATTACAGTGAGTTTCTGGAGATTAATCATATTCCTTTGTTTGGAACTTCTTTGCCTAATTTTTATTTTTCTTTGATACTCTGTGTTGGTGTCTGCACATTAGACAAAGGAGGCTCTTCTCTCATCCTTCAGGGCCTGGCCTCATGCAAGAGAGGGATCTTACCAAACAGATATCTGGGGCCTTTTCCAACTCTCCCTCCCCAGGCAGAAGCAATAACCTATGGTTTTTATTTCCTCACTCTGAGCTGAGTGGATGAGTATGAGGGAGTTGAGGAGAGGCATAACATTCAGATATTTAAGCTCCCATTTGCTTTCTCCCCTGGCCAGATAGACTATGCCAGATCCTTCATACCATTAAGATTGTAGAGAAAGATACTAATTCTTTTGGTAGTCACTGAGAAGTTTAAACAGCAGATGTATGGATGAACTCATTTTCTCCTTAGAAGGAAATGTAGAGCTGGGATTTATCATCTACTAGCTCTGTGCTGAGCAGAGAACCAGAGTAGTGGCATCTGCAGCTGAAGTCACTATCTGGATTCTCTCTCTGGTAGTTTGATTGTGTGAGACACATCATAGCTCCAAGATTGTTACAACAGAAACCAATCCTATGGGGAGCCCTCTTGAGGAAACTGGAGCTCTGGACCCATAAACTTTCCCTCCACTAGGTGAGGCAGGGATATAAGGAGGTTTTTTGTGATCATACGGCAAATTTCTGGGGGTGGAATCTCAGAGAGGATATCCTGAATTTCCCTACCAGTTTTGCCTCAGGGCGCAGGAGCCTTTGTCTATGAATCATTATTGAAACAGTGTTTTTGTGGGAAAAGAGAGTCCAGGGCTTCCTACTTTGCTGTCTTGTTTATGTCACTCCCTGGCATATTTTTGATTAAGGAAAAAATGCTACACAGCTTTATTAGTATAATAAAGTGGTAAAACAAGTGCAGACACTTATTCATTCTAGTTTGGCAAAATGTACTTTTCATATACAAATACTTACGGTATGGTTATTTGCTATGACATTGTAAATGTGATAGCATCATTATGGCATTTTCATGATTTTATTTGTAGTTTCTAAATGTATAATTAAACTATTTTTATCAAGATAATATATGTTTTTAAAATAATTCTTATTAACAATACATGTAAATTGTCAGTGTATACAGACAGTTATCAAAATCACTTGTATTAGAAGAGTAAGGTTAATCTAGACATCATTTGAAATAATTTTTATCATACTTAGAAAATTTTTTAATATTAAATAATGGCAATCATTGATGGTTTTGTGAAATTACTTTTTTGTATACTAGTGATGAGTAAGACTTGAAGATATTCAGATACTTTGACCCAGTGATTTCAGTAGCAAAATTATATTAAGACAATATCCAGAGAAATTCATAAAAATGTTGAAATTGGTATGGTCTATACATAAAATGATAAGAAAATCTCAGTTTGTAGAATATTCATTTGATGGAATATGAATAGCCTATAATAGAATAAAATAGTAGTACATCACATTTTGGAGCATGGTGTTTAGGTGGTACTATTATTTTAATTTTCTCCCTTAAAGGTTTAAAGGTTTATGTTGTCAGAATTATGAATAGAAAATGATAATTATAAGTGCTTGAGTGATTCATTGTAATCTTTTGTCTTTATTTTCTGGTTTCTGAAGACCTGAGAAGGCTGGAGCTTACTGTTTATCCTATGTATGTACACAGAATCACAAGCACTACAAAGATTTTTTCATTGCTATAATAAATTAATCATAAAATAAAAGGATCCCATATTCTTATCACAGAGATAATCACTTTGTTGTTCTATATTATTGAAGATCTTCCCATGTGTATACTGAAAAATACAAGCCCACATTCATTATTATCTTCATAAACATATCAGAATAACATTATGAAACTTGCCTTTCTCCCTTATTATGAGGTAGAGTATATTGGATCCAATTTTGACTCAAAATATATGTAAAATTTTGATAGAGATTTTCAAAATGCAGTTTCTGACCCTCTTCTGTGGCTGTGTTTAATCCTTTAGAGAGAATGTATAAGAGGAAAGATAAGTTCAAGAACTGAATATTTTTCTGGAGTAGGTAACCTTCTAAATATATGAAATATGAGATAGTGAGAAATATCAGAAAAACTATTCTTCAAAAGCCTTGATACCACTCTATCAAATCTGTGTAATATTGCCCAAAACATCCCAAGTTAATTGGGTGTACAATTTTCTACCAGGCCCTAACTTCAGTTGTTCTCATTTCATTTTATATTTTGGGTGTCTTCTGTTTCTTATTAACTCAAAAAAATTTTTCTGTTTAATTCACTGTTACATAGGAACTATGGTTATGCATATTTTATATAAATCAAATCTTAACTATCTATGAATGTTAACATACATAAAAAGTCAATTTGTAATTTTAGTAGAAAAGCAGGAAGTCATTTGCCCTAGCAATTTGCTAGGTTTTTTTCCTTTTCATACGTGATACATCTCTGATTTATCGAGGCATGAAAATTATTCTAAAAGAATGATAGTAAAAAATGAGCTAAATATTTTCCCCCTGCTGAGGAGAAATTAGTTGGGACCAAAAATATATAAATATGAAAATAATCTGTTTTACTACCAACTGTTTCTTCTCTTCTTCTTTTTCTAGGTTTGAAGCCCTGTTTATTGAACTGGAAAAAAGACAGAAAGAACTAGGCATTGCTGGCTTTGGTGTGTCTGTCACTACCATGGAAGAAGTTTTCTTAAAGTAAGTAATGATGCATGAGGAGAGGCAAAGAGAAACTTCTCCCCTAAAATTATAATTACCACCCTGTATGTAATGAAGAAATGATATTATGTTGTTAGATATGCTAATCTATGATTCCAAGACAAACTGATTTGTCTGCCTTTACTCCCCTTGTGGGCTAATACTGCTGATAGTTGTGAGACTAGAGTGAGACAGCATTTCAGGGAGCTCATGAGATAAGCTGATGAGACAGAACATTAAGTACAAACCTGGAGCTCTGAAACTTCAGAAAACAACTAAGACTAGGTGTTGACTGCAAAGGGAATACACATATTAAACAGGAAGATTATATGTGAAGCTTTTAGGCTGGGATTTGGGTGCCTGTACCTTTCAAGGGGAAAGAAGATGTGATTGGCCACCCTAGAGCATAGACAAATTATAGGGTTATAGAAAATGTCCTCAGTTTCAGTTGGAGGTTTTACTGGGGATAACTTTAAAATTTTTTTCTAATCATGGCACCATAACCTTTTTAACTTGTCTATGCTTTATATTCTACCTTATAATGTGTGAAAGTTTAAGGAGAAGGTACCCAAAGAATTCAACATGTTGCTAAGAGAAGCTGGTTAGCTGTCAAAAATCTTTACAAAGTAATTTCTATGGTCTACACTGAATTCTCTCAGTCTTAGAAACAATTTTGTGAGCCTAGGTGCCTCTACAGAGTAGTAACTGCCAGGCTAACAAAGTAAATGTAACATATGCTCTATACATCTTTATACATGTAATCACAATGCTGCTTGATTAATTTGCATAGGAAGTAAAATAGCCAAGGAAAGCTAAGATGGCTCCATCTCTCTCCTCCGGTCAATTAAAAATGTTATCTTTAAGGCTGGAAGGAAAGGATAATTTCCTTAGGAAACATTTTTGTCATCATCATGTATTGGCTCCACATTGTAGTGAACTAGTGTTTTCACTAATTAATGCTCAAATATTCATAGCTTAGT
Organism: Perodicticus potto; assembly: GCA_963574655.1. Classification (NCBI taxonomy): domain Eukaryota; kingdom Metazoa; phylum Chordata; class Mammalia; order Primates; family Lorisidae; genus Perodicticus; species Perodicticus potto. The sequence continues at coordinate 4,405 of CAUYRH010114874.1, read as the reverse complement.
GGAAATAGCATGGGCACCATTGTCAGATAAATTTAGGTTTGTATTGTATTACATGCTAATTACTTGACTTTATGCAATTCACTTAACAACTCCAAAATTCAGTTTAATTTCTTTTAAGGGTGTTAATAATAAGGTTGATGCTAGATAAGATATAATGCCTAGGTCATAGAGGGTCACCAATAAAAGGTGCCATTATGGTAGTGATGAGATTGACTCATAAAAGACATTATAGAACTGGTTAAGAACTAGCATTTATTAACATTTCTTCTATATATTGGATATCATTACGAATGCTTGCTATATTGGTATTTAATCAGTACAATCCTTACTATCAAAGAAGTTCTGTTATAATTTCCATTTTACAGATGAAGAAACAGGTATAGAGAGACACTGTCATCTAAGAGAAATTTACACAATTCTCTAAAGCCCCACAGAACTAATAAGTGATAGTTTTAGGGATTTTTCTTAAGGTTTTAAGTTTTCTATATATGCATATTAAGGAAGAGCATTAATTCTTGAAAAGATTTTTTGTGTGTCCTTGGCTTTTCATTTATGTGTTCATTCTTATTACAGAAATCTAAAACTATTATATATTTACATATATCAATATTTTTCTATTTGTTTTCTTGTTTACATGAAGGGTAATTTTCTAATTTGAAAATTGGATAAGAACTTTTATTTTCTTTTAGCATTATTTTTCTTTTACCCAGGTTAAATTAATTTTGTTACATGAGATTAGGGATTGATTTGAACATTTTCCCCCAACTGGTTTGACAGTTATTGCCATGCTGTTTGTTTGAAATACTTTCTTCTTGACTCTTAGATAAACTAATGCCTCTTTCCAGAATTTCTAATGTAACCTACCTGTACCTTCCTTTATTATGGAAATTCTACATTAGCAAAACTACATCCCATATTGATATTTCTTTTCAAAAATTATACAACAGTTCTCTCTTATTATATATGAATATTTGTATTGTATTTTATGATTGATTTTTTATTAATGATCATTAGCTTTTTAGACTGAAAAATTTTTCATAGATGCTATCATCATATAAACCTGAAAAAATATTGTTTTATTAGTACTATGATCTTTCTTGTTTGTTCTTCCTTTTTAGTAAATTGTTATACAAATATGATTTAAAATTTTTATATAGTTAAAATAAGCAGTCAACCAGAAACTGAAAGACTTGTGAAACTTGTTTCTAAATAAATAAAGCAAAAATTTATACAACATCAAGAAAAAATGCAAATTCATAGTAGTGTGAGAACTTTTAATTCTGTTCTCACAGAAACTGAAGATGAGGTAATCAAAATCTTAAAAAGGAAATAGAGGACTTGGATAATATAATTTGCCAACTTAATTTTTCTCTTTTGTTCTCTTTGTACATGTGAACATGTGTACATACACAAACATACACTTAATCCCCACCACCACACACACATTCATAGACATCTTTATTCCTAATAAATAGTGAAAACATTTTGGAGAATGAAGTAATAAAGAAAACAAACTAGGAGATCTAACACTCATCCTTCTCCCACAAAAATAATAAAAATAAAGAATAAACATATATGTATATGCCAACAAAAATAGCTATATGAAAGCTGTACTATACAATGAACAACTTGAAGTAATCCAGAGAAACACATAAATGAGCATGCCAGAATCAAAAAGTATAGGAAGTATGTTATCTACATCACTCATCCCTCAGTCTGGCACAGCTTGGGGCCAGGCGGGATCTCTTTGGTGTGGCCTCCCACAATGGGGAAAAGGAGAGCAGGAAGATCCCAATAGCCCCTGTCACTGTTGCAAACAATCATAGCTTTGCCAACAAGGACGCCCGGCTGATGCTGGTAGATAAGCTCAGAGGCCATACTACTGTGCCTGCCCCCTCTCCCAGGAGAAAGAGCTATAATTGTGACTTCGGAGAAAGAGATGCCTTTGTGAGTCCTTAAAGAAGGAGGTACTGGTGTACCACCCCAAGGCCAGAGATGCCACTTCCACTCTGTTGTCTGCTGAAAAAGTTATACACAGACACTATGCTGCTGTACACTCCCAAGGGCCAGAGTTACCATACTCTAAATAGCTAGCACCATGGTACTCATCTGTAGGTGCAGGTATTTCCTCACCAAAGCCAGTCCATAAAGCAGGGGTCCTCAAACTACGGCCCACGGGCCACATGCGGCCTGCCGAGGACATTTATCCAGCCCGCCGGGTGTTTTTGCCTCCGCTGCCTGTCCTGTTTAGCAGCAGACTCATTCTGGGCCGCAAAATCTGTTAGTGGAAAAGCCAGTGGTTGCATTCCCAAATGAAACGTGTGGATTCACTGGAAAAGTTGCAAAAGGAGTTCCAATTTAGATTTAAAGAGCTTCATCTCCATGAACAGGACATACAGCTTTTCCATAACCCATTTACTATTGACACTGAAAATGCGGAGGTCAGTCCCTGAAGTCACTGCCCTGGCCGCCCCTCTGCCAGCAGCCCCGGCGCCTTGGACCAGCGTCTCTGGCAGGTGGGAGCCAGGTGCTGATGGGTGCAGCAAGGGGTTGCCGAGCGCTCCTGCAGCTCTGGCTCGGCTCTGTGTGTGGTGGCTTAACGGCTTCTCCAAGGGGCTGGCCTGCAGCACCTGGATGCTCTAAGAACATTTCCATTGTTGCGTGGAGGACACACGCAGTGGCATTCAGATTCCTGGAGAATTGCCTTTGTGAGAAGCTGGAAGTATTTCTTTAAATTCCTCTAAGTTTTTTAATTCCTCTTAGTCTCTTAGTTTTTCAAAGAAACATCAAAAAACCATCGAGTAGGGTGCCAGCCCCATATATCAAAGGTGATGGGTTCAAACCCAGCCCCGGCCGAACTACAAAACAGAAAAATAGCTGTAGCTGAGCGTTGTTGCAGGTGCCTGTAGTCCCAGCTACTTGGGAGGCCGAGGCAAGAGAATAGCCTAAGCCCAGGAATTGGAGGTTGCTGTGAGCTGTATGAAGCCATGGCACTCTACCAAGGGCAACAAAGTGAGACTCCATCTCTACAAAAAAAAGAAAGAAAGAAAGAAAGAAAGAAACCATGAACAAAATTAGTTATGAAGAGTTTGACTTGCTAGATGAAGGTTTTACTGCCAAGGACATTCTGGACCAAAAAATCAATGAAGTTTCCTCTGCTGATGATAAGGATGCCTTCTATGTAGCAGACCTCAGAGACGCTCTGAAGAAACACCAAAGATGGCTAAAAGGTGTCACTCCCTTTTATGCAGTCAAATGTAATGACAGTAGAGCCATTGTGAAGACCCTCGCTGTCATTGGGACAGGATTTGACTGTGCTAGCAAGACTGAAGTACAATTGGCACAAGTCTCAGAGTGCCTCCAGAGAGGGTTATCTATGCAAATCCTTGTAAGCAAGTGTCTCAAATTAAGTACGCTGCCAATAATGGGGTCCAGATGATGACTTTTGACAGTGAATTTGAGTCGATGAATGTTGCCAGAGCAAATCCAAAGACCAGGTGGGTTTTGCAGATTGCCACTGATGATTCGAAAGCAGTCTGTTGACTCAGTGTTAAATTTGGTGCCACACTCAAAACCAGCAGACTTCTTTTGAAACAGACAAAAGAGCTAAATATTGATGTCATTGGTGTCAGCTTCCACATAGGAAGTGGCTGTACTGATCCTGAGACCTTCATGCAGGCAATTTCTTATGCCTGCTGTGTCTTTGATTTGGGAGCTGAGGTTGGTTTTAGCATGTACCTGCTTGATATTGGTTGTGGCTTTCCTGAATCTGAGGATGTGAAGCTTAAATTTGAAGAGATCGCTGGTGTAATCAACCCAGCATTGGACAAGTACTTTCCATCAGACTCTGGAGTGAGAATCATGGCTGAGCCAGGCAGATATTATGTTGCATCAGCCTTCACACTTGCAGTTAATATCATTGCCAAAATATTGTATTAAAGGAACTGATAGGCTCTGATGATGATGAGTCCAGTGAACAAACCTTTATGTATTACATCAATGATGGAGTGTACGGATTGTTTAATTGCATCCTTTATGATCATGCTCATGTAAAGCCTCTTCTGCAAAAGAGACCTAAACCAGATGAGAAGTATTATTGATCCAGCATGTGGGAACCAACATGGCCTTGACCAGATAGTTGAGCTCTGTGGCCTGCCAGAAATGCATGTGGGCCACTGGATTCTCTTTGAAAATATGGGTGCTTACACTGTAGCTGCTGCTTCTACTTTCAATGGATTCCAGAGGCCGAGTATCAACTATGTGATGTCAGGACTGACGTAGCAACTCGTGCAGCAAATCCAGAACCCTGACTTCTTACCCGAAATAGAAGAGCAGGATGTTGGCACTCTGCCTGTGTCTTGTGCTTGGGAAAGTGGAATGAAACGTCACCCAGCAACTTGTGCTT
>CAUYRH010114873.1:0-25572 GCA_963574655.1 Perodicticus potto | reverse complement strand
TGTCATATTTAATGAATTAATCCATTTTCTAAGCAATGTTTCAATAACTTAGTAATAAGATTAATAATAGAAAGCATTGCTGAAACTACAGCTAAAGTATTTCCAGCAAGGAATTTAGCAGTCATATTAGGATTTTCAAATGCCTTTTCTGTATACCTGAACTATGATTTCAAATTCTTTTCTCCTAGGATAAAGAAATATTTTAGGGAAGTGTAAAGATAGTAAAGCTACTTGTTAGAGTTATATGCAATTAATTGGAATAGTCACTGTCAATTAAAATGGGTCTGCTATGCTTTACTAAGCCAAAACAGCAAAGAGGCTAACAAAAAATTCAGCACATCATTAAAACTTAGGTACCAAGACACAGTTAGATAGATAACTAGATATAAGATCTAGTAGTCGATAGCACAGGAAGTTGACAATAGTTAAAAGAAATTTATTATGTATTTTAAAATAACTAAGAGTGAAACTGGAATGTTGCTAACACAAATGTTCAAGGTAATAGATACTCCAATTATCTTAATTTGATCACTGCACCCTGTATACCTGTATCAGAACATCACATGTACCCCATAAATATATACAACATTACATATTTGTAATAATTAAAAATAAATTTCTAAAAAGTATGCAATGATTCTCAGGGTTGGAAGTAGTCTTAAAAAATGAGGAGGCAGGTTCTGTGCCTATAGCTTAGCGATTAGGGCTCCGACCCTATACACCCAGGCTGGAGGGTCTGAATCCAGCCCAGGCCAGCTAAACAACAGTGACAACAACAACAACAAAAAAATAGCCAGGCACTGTGGCAGCTGCTTGTAGTCCCAGCTACTTGGGAGGCTGAAGTAAGAGAATCGCTTAAGCCCAAGAGTTTGAGGTTGCTGTGAGCTATGATATCATAGCACTCTACCAAGGGTGACATAATAAGACTCTGTCTCAATAAACAAACAAATAAATAAATAAATAAATAAATAAATAAATAAATAAATAAAATTCATCATTTACTATAATATTTAAATAGCCTTCTGTTGGTTTTAAAAATGCTTAATTTTATCACAATCAGAGGCATATGTGATACATCAGAAATAGTATACAGGATGGACATTAATTTCATGTGCAATTTAAAGTTACAACTATTTTAAATTACACACAAACTTTATGTCCACCCTGTATTTTGTAGTTCTTAAGCCCTTCTCATTCATCACTGACTGATAAAAGAAATCATAATTTTTGTGTGTGAATAAATATATGATCATAACATACATATTATATTGCCTATTTTATTTGATATTGAAGAGAAATATTTTCTTCTTTATTATTCACATATTACTACTCATATTCATATTCTGGATGAATGCTAACATTCATTTTTATGGAAGTATTTTTTTCCTGTGGATTTGTGCAGCCCATATACCACAGAATAAAGACATTTATTACCTATAAAAATCTTTTCAGCAACTGTCCATCCCAAATAACCTTGGTTGTCATCAAAGCACTGATTAAAAAACCAATGAGATTTTGGAATGTTAGAAAGTTTATCATGTGGAAATAGAAAAAAATAAATGGCCTACTTCTCAAATTACTTCAAGCAGATAAATATTAGTAGAATGCCGTATCTTTATCCATCTGGGTTTAGACTCTAGTTAGCCTTTGGCTCATCACCCAGACTGTCATGGAAGAATCCTCCCAAGCAAGCTCAGGGAGGGATACTGACCCACACAGATGCTTCCAATGGAATCAACAGAGCACCAGTCAAAAATGAAGGCCATAAGAAAACTCAGCACTGTTCAATCTAATTCATTTAGAAAGTTATTCTTAGATTATAATAACATAATTTAATAGAAATAATTTATTTATGCCAGGAAGCATTTTCCCTCATTAATCACAAACTACTTAATTATGCTAATTATGATGGATTTTGTTGATGCTAATGATGTTATCTTATCACAAACTGAATATAACATTAATCGTTTGATCCACTTCTAATTCCCCTCCCTCCTGAAAGAGCCCTAATTGGAAGCTGATATGTCTGTGTGCTTCTGAGGAATGGTTTCTGTTTTGCTTTTTTGCTTATTTAGATTGGGTTGTATTTTGGCTTTGTTTACATCTATCTTTGACCTACTCTATAATCCCCAGGTTTTCTGGTGTGTTAATGGCTTTGTGTCTTTAAGACACAGTCTATATGTCTTTCCAAAGAAACTCTATTAGTTTGCAGTGTGAAAGTACGGAGAATCCTTATAGAACTCAAATTAGACCTCCCATTTGACCCCACAATCCCCCTACTAGCCATCTACCCAGAAGAAAAAGAATCATTTTATCATAAAGACATTTGCACTAGATTGTTTATCGCAGCTCAATATACAATCGCCAAAAGGTGGAAACAACATAAATGCCCATCAATTCAGAAATGGATTAACAAACTGTGGTACATGTGTACCATGGAATACTATTCAGCAATGAAAAAATGGTGATTTTACATCTTTTGTATTAGCCTGGATGGAGTTAAAAACGCATTCTTCTCAGTAAAGTATCACAAAAATAGAAAAGCAAATATCCAATGTACTCAATACTAATATGAAGCCAATAGATGATCTAATTCACACCCACATAGGAGAAAAACTCATTTCAATTCAAGTTGGGGGGAGGGGAAACAGAAAGAGGGAAAGGGGGATTAGGGGTACTTCCTAGTGAATGGGCGCAATGTAGGAGTGGATGGCATACCTTCTGGTTATGGGACACAACTACAAGAGGGACTCTACCTAATAAAATCTTTTATCTGACCTGGTTGTTTATACCCTCACATTAACCTGAAATAAAAAAAAAGAAATATATACAGTCTAATTTGTGAGGAAATCTATGAAGTAGGTACAAAAAATCAAGAAGAAAATAAGAACCAAACTGCCTTTTTATTTTTCATAAGAGAATGAACTTATTTACATATTAAAAATATCCTCTAAAAGAGAGGTAGAGTGGGTGACTTGTGTTTGCTCAAGCAATTTGAATATTAGTATTTATGGTACTGTTAATATATTCTAATTTCCATGGAGGTTTTAGGGCTGCCCCTAATACGTCATGTTGGTTTCTTCTTATATACATGTGTTGTTTAATTTCAGAACGGTTGGAGTCTCTGTTTTTAAAAAATAGTTTTCTTCCTTTTTACCTCAATGGAAAACAATATATAGCATGAATACATTTTTGAAATTTATTATGATTTGCTTTGAAGCTCAAGATTTGATCAATTTTGTTAAGTGTTCCATTTCCACTTTTCAAATAAGTTTAACTCTTTTGCAAGGATGTAGAAACCTGTATATGATATCGTTACCAGCTAAAAACGAGATAAACAATGGACAATCTCCAAATGTCAAACCTTTCCTTGAGCACACAGAAACATGATAAGAATTTCCAAGGGGAGACAAAAAGCACAGACGGTTTTACTTTTGCCAAAGCAGCAGTTGCTGAAGGGAAAGACGGGGACAGTGTAGGAGACTCGAGAGAGCTTCCCTGAGAAGCGCAGGTGGGAATGTCCCAGAGTGCTGATCAACAAGAAAATAAACTTCTCATTGGTTTAAAAAAAAAGGAAAGGAAAAATACCCTCTAAGACTGACACAGGCGAGAGATTGATTGCTTTGTCTAAAAGTCTATCACTGTTTTTAATCTTGTTTTAGTTCATCACATCATTTATAATCAACATACATTTTTTATTCCCCAAATATTAGACACTAGGGTGCATAGAAGATACATTCCTTACCTTTAAGAGTATATCCTCTAGTTGAAGAGACACAACATCAAGGAAAACTTTAGACACACAGTATATAGTAAAGTGAAAAGGCCTGGGATTAGTGTCAGAAGAATGACATTAAGTAGAATCACCTTACGTTTCTACCGTGGCTATGTCTGTGAAATAAAGACATCTGTACTTTTTCTGCCTTTCCTACATGGCTGTATTAAGGCATAAATCCAAAGAATGTGAGATACACAAACAAATTAAGTTATTGCAATTATTTAATTTAAAACTTGATAAAGAGGAGTCAGTATTATACTAACTTATCCTATTTTAAATGTGACAAGTACCAAAAATTTCATATTGAACTTCATCATTCTAGAAAAATCGGGAGTTTGAAAATCTTCCTAACAGCAAGAAAGGTGAGATATCAATATGGCACACCTTTCAGAGGTACAGACAACTCTTCTTTACTCGTAATAGCAGACCCTGAAGAAGTTCGCCATTGATACTGTTTGCATAATATTAGAAAATCCACTTCTCTAAGAAAAAACACATCTCATTTGCAGATGCAGAAGGTATGTTTTATTAGTCTAGGATGATCAGTTCCTTTGTTAGTGACTGGTTCAGTAATGGGCTTGTGATTCAACTCAGGCCAAAGAAAAGTACAAAAAATGTTTTCTTGAGGTAGAAGTTTCCTGGGAAAGCATCCCTGCCTAAAAGGAAGTTGGAAGACGCAATAGTGTCTTAGTTTCATAATACCATATGAAATATCAGTTTCAAAATACCATAAACCAGGTGGCTTATAAACAACATAAATGCATTTCTCACTGTTTTGGTGGCTGGAAGTCTGAGATTAGTGTACCAGCATGATCATTTTCTGATTAGAGTTCTCTTTGGTGTCGCAGACTGCTGACTTCTCATTTTATCCTCACGTGGTGGGGAGCAGACAGGAGAAACTGGCTTTCTTATAACTCCTTATAAAGGCAATAATCCCATTGGTGAGGCCTCCTTCATTATGACCTCATCTAATCCAAATTACCTCCCTAAGGCCCTACCTACTAAAACCATTGCATTAGGGGGAGGATTTTAACATACAAATTTTGGGAGAGGTGATGCAAACATTCTGTCATGTTTTCTAAAAACTGCTATGACCATGTTACTATCTATGTTTGAAGATAACACTAAGAATTGCAGATCATGGATGGAGAGAGTCTATATTTCTGTTACATCATTGATGTATGGTCTCAACCACCCCCTAGGAGAAGTAACTAATGCCCTACTACTAGTCTTACTGTTATATGAGAAAATTACTTCCCTAGTGTTTGAGCCAGTTTGAAATAGGATATCTATTACATTTAGATGAAAGCCCTCTAACTAGTGTAACATATTTCATGATAACATTTATTTAGCTTTTATTATGAACATGGCCCCAAGCTAGACAATTCATATAAGTTACTTCATTTTATCCTTAAAGCATTACCAATGAGTGATGAGGAAACCATGACCCACAAGATTCAGGGACTTGTCCAAAATCACACTGAGCCAGATTTGGAAGCAAGGCAGTCTACTTCCTCAGGGACTTATAATATGTTTTTTAACAAGACATTATCCTCCAATATATTTGAATAATCCTTTATTAGAGCTGTGCAGAAGGATACATCTCTTTTAAAAAACACTTGAACACTTCAACATATCATGTCAGTAACAGGCTGTGAGACAGCAGGGCCCCCACAGCCTGGGGAGGTGTTCAGGGAAGGAACCCCAAGCTTCTTCTTCTCCTCCTTTAACATCAAACATTCTTTTTACCTGCCAGAAGTCACATAGCCCATGCATACTTTCCTTATTATTGGCAAGCATACAGCTTTTCCTCCTTAAAGTTAATCCTTATCCCAGGTGTTAAGATTTACCTTGTTAAAGATATACTATAAATAAAGTTGCTTCCACAGTTCAGAGCTGGCTGTAGTTATCAGCTGCATCAGACCTTCCTATACCATACTGTCTTTTGCCTCTTGTCTTTCTTTTTCATTTCCCAACACTTCTACTCAGTATATTTCTCCTTTCTCAACACTGGTTTGCAAAAATATAAGAAGTAGAATATTGCATTATGTTCAATTTTTTGTTCATTTCATGACTAGCCAACAGTTTATTTAGAGACCCCACTTCCCTTATATCCTCATGACTTCCCCAAAGATGAGAGAAATTATAGAACTAATTTTGTAGAGAAGCCAACACAATGTATAATTTTTAATAAAAAAGCTAAAATTAATATTTACCATTAGAAGAATGGAAGTATAAATATTTCTATAATAGAACATCTGGAGCTCCTAACCAGAGAGTAGCAACCTCATACCTGTCTTGTTGTAAAGGACATACAAAAGATCAAACAATACATTAATTTTTTTCTCTTGAAGGGGCTACTGTTCTGACTCAAGTGGGTTGATAATCAAGTGGTCGGCTGCAATCAGGACTGAATATTCTGGGCTTGAATGGGATCCATGGAGGCTGTGAGTGAGAGGGACAGCTCGGCAAAAAACTACTGGGGAAAAAAATAAGGTTCAAAGGCCTAAAAGACAGAAGCAAAGAATCATATCCAAGGATAGAAGGCAGGAAGTAATGCAAAAGGCAGAGAGCCACATGATCTTGAAGTTAATATTTAAGTTGAGCAAAACCAGCCCAGCAAGATACGAGAGTCTAGAAGAGCTGTCTCAAATAATTCTGGGTATTCATGGTTTCCTGTAGGGGCCAGCAGGTATACGATGGCTGGAAAGATGATAGTGGCTTCCAAGACTGAGCCTGGGCAGACCACCAAAGATCACAAAATAGAAGCCAAGATTTAAACACTTAAATTTGGATAACTAAAATGGCATGAATCAAAGTACTCATTGCCATGGTGAAAATCTGAAAGCAGAATTCTTCCCTTGATGCAGCAAAGCATCTCACTAGCAAGAAAGAGAATGAGAAAACATAAGTGTTACAGGAATTATGAAAGTTGATAATTCTCAAGTATACCTAAGGGTGTTAAAGTTCTGCTGACGTTCAATTATTGAGAAAGCATAGGGATCAAATATCTTTAATATAGTCCTTCCACCAAAAGACATCAAGATTAACTGAAATTCAAATCTGAATTGTAGAACAACCATCTAAGAAAATAACACTGCAAAAGCACGATATAGCAAGTCTGTCAGTCTGCAGAGAATGATCTGCAGCCTGCTGGAGAGTACGTGATGTGCTGCAGACCACACCAATCTGTGCAAGTGAGTGGTTGTCAACATCCAAACGTGAAATAATTTTAATGACACGAATAAACATTAAATATTTACCAGCTGGTGAACCGCTTGATCAATGGGCTCATCTCCCTCCCCTGAGCACACACAGTAATAAATGAATAGGCTTGGGTGTCCAGCAGCAAGAAAAAGATTGCCTGAAAACTGGAAAATCAATGATACTGCCATGGTTACATCAATAGGTTAAGCGATAAATGGAGGCTGCTGTCATTTTTTGAAAAAAATATTGTAATAAAAAAAAAACAAGTTAAAGGGAAATTTTTCTTAGGTTTGCTTTATTTACTTTCTAATTTACAAAATGAATTTTAACAGAAGTCCTGGGCCATGTGTACTTTTTAAAAGAACATATTATTCCAAACTAACAATGTCTCCTAATACTAAATCCAGTTCCTGTCAATCTGTCCCTAAAATTATTTTAGATGTAGATTTTCAGTTTGCGTCTAGTGCTGAGAAAATGTATGATGACTAAACTTTTTAAGGAGGAATAGAAGATGGGGTTACAATAAATAATGTCACAGAAACCTGTAGAAGAAAAACCTGTGATTTTTTTAATGTCCCTTGTATTTTATTAAATCTTATGCCCTATAAAGAAGTGCAGAACCAAAAGAGTTGTCAAGTCATGGAAAATTCTGGTGTTAATGTTGTCTCTTGGAAATAAAGATATGGAGTGAGATTAAACTAGAGTCTTACAGGCTTATTTAAGAAAATGGTTACTAATAGGAGAGACGCTAAAATCCTAAGTTGGTCTATTAATATACCCCTTCACCAGAGCCAGTGAGGTCACCTCTGCCCTCCAACAGCACAGTAATAGCACCTCTCTGGATTTTAACTTTTTCATCCCAACCAAGTGGCTGTGTGACAAAACCTACACTAAGAAATCCTTGAAAGAATAATCTGGAACTTCAGTCAGAAACTTTGTCCCTGAAGAGTGAATTGTTGCTAACCTGAATCAAAGAGTTGGTCCAAGTCAACTCTAAAGATGAGACAACAATAACAGATGCTACCAAGGGCATGCTTTGGAGGAATCAGAAAATAGTATGTCTCCTCTTTGAGAAGAGAATTGGCAGTAATTAAAGGGAAATATAACTTGCAACTCTGTATAAGCAAGGAGCCCTAGAAAGTAGAGGATATTTCAGAGGCATAAAACATACCTTTTTTCTTCACCTGCTATTATGAAAATTGCTACACACTGTATAATAATATTCAGTAAGATTCAGAATATCTGAGAAAAGCCTAAAGACTTGTTAGTGTTTTATCATAAACTTTATATTTTTCTTTTTACATATTCTATCTCTACATTTTCTTGTATGCAATTTTTTTAAAAGTCTCTGGAAACAGATTATTTTTGTATAGAATCTTTCTTTTGGCCAAATGTGGTGGCTCACACCTGTAATTCTGGCACAGGGAGGCTGAGGCAGGTGGATTGCTTGAGCTTAGGATTTTGAGACCAGACTAAGCAAAAGTGAGACCCTGTCTCTTCTAAAATTAGGAAAACGAGCCAGGCATCATGGAGAGTGTTATAGTCTCAGATAATCAGGAGGCTGAGGCAAGAGGATCACTTGAGCCCAGGAGTTTGAGTTTTCTATGAGCTATCTGATGCTACAGCCCTCTAGCCAGGACAATAGAGTGAGACTCTTTCTAAAAAAAAAAAAAAAAAAAGAAAGAAAGAAAAAATTCAGAGGTCTATAAAGCATTATTTTTAAATGTTATAAAAGGCACACAAAGCTCAATATTTGCAATTGGCTCAAATGTCCTCATTATTAATCATTTAAGATATTAACAGTTATATTAGTTGGGTTTGATTTTCCTTTCTTTCCCTTTTTCTGTTCTTCTAATCTATACAGAATCTGTGAACCCTTTGGGGGAAAGGTCCAGTCAGTGCAGTGTTTCCTGCAATTTCTTGTATCAAGCCTTTTTAAAAATATGAATACCAATATGCCACCTGTTACAAAAATACTAATTTCATTCAATAAACACTAAACAGGCATTGTGCCTCTGCTGTCCCTGTTCTAGGACATGAAGACAGACAACAGAAATCTGAAAGAAAATCACGTACTCTCTAGTATTATTAAGTACAGTTCAAATGTGAAAACAGCCATATTTTCACAATTGTTTCCAAAATGCTGTTGGTGCAAGCATTGCACTTTTTTTTTTAAAAAAAGAAGAGAGATTTGAGATAACCTCAAGGATTTTAGGGAAAACTCAAGTAAAAGATTTTTTATTAAAGTTATTTTGAGGGTATGGGGGCAGTGTCTCACTCTGTCTCCTGGGCTAAAGTGCAATAGTGTCACTGCAACCTCAAACTCTTGAGGTCAAGTGATCCTTCTGCCTCAGGCTTCCCAAGTAGCTAGGACTACAGATGCATGCTGCCATCCCCAGCTAAATTTTTCTGTGTTTTTCTTTTTATTTCAGAATATTACAGGGTACAAGTGTTTTAGTTACATAAATTGCTTTTGTACAATTTGAGTCAAAATTGCAAGTGTGACCACCATCCAGATAGTGTGGATTTTACCTGTTCAATGAGAATTGAGTCGTCCTCTCCTCCCCTCTTCCACCTGCTTGATTGCTGATGGGTGTTATTTTCATACGTACACGTAAGTGTTGACTGATTAGTTCCAATTTAATAGTAGCACATGTAGTGTTTGTTTTTCCATTCTTACGATACTCCACTTAGAAGAATGGTCTCCAATTCCATCCAGGTTAATACCAGAGGCATCAGTTCACCATTTCTTTCCTTTTTAATTTTTTTTTTTTTATTTTTACAGATGAGTAGAAGTTCATGGTATACATGTACCACATTTTATTAATCCACTCAGTATTGATGGGCACTTGGGTTGTTTCCACATCTTTGTGAGTTGTAATGATATACACATTTGAGTGCAGGTGTCTTTTTTATAAAATGTTATTTTTTCCTTTGGATAAATACCCAGTAGTGAAATTGCTGGACCAAACAGTAGGTCTGTTTTAGTGCTTTGCAGTACCTCCACACTACTTTCAATAGAGATTGTACTAGTTTGCAGTCCTATCAACAGTGTATAAGTGTTTTTATCTCTCTGCACCCATGCCACCCATGCCAGCATTTTTTTTTTTTTTGTAGAGACAGGGTCTACCTATGTTGCCCAGGCTAGTCTTGGACTTATGGCCTCAAGCAATCCTCCCTTCGTGGCCTCCCAAAGTGCTAAGATTACAGGTATGAGCCACCACATCCAACCTAGAGTGTTTTCTAGGTATCAAAGGTCCTAAGTCTTATTACATACAAGCAATCAAGCCATAATAGAGTGAAAAGGAGCTTGAAGACAACTGTCCAGGGTCAGAATAAGAAGGAGGATCCTGAGAACAGGAAGCGGGGGGTGGGGGGGGAGAGGAAGAAAAAGAAGAATCTTGATAGAGGTGAGGCCAAGAATGAAATTCAGTGAGCACAAGTATCTTGCATGATATTTTTTCAAAATGTTCTATTTCATAATGCAGCATTCCCACTGCTTCATGATTCCCATCCATGTTCCACCATATATTACGGAAATACTAAAAATAAATAAATAAATAAACATAGATACACATACACAAACACATATATATATGGTGTCCATAAAGTTCACATGCAATTTTAAATTGCCCATGAACTACACAGATACATATATATACATACACACACACATGCACATATATACACACCTGAAATCCTAATGGATTTCATAACAAAACCATTCAATGCCCAAATTTCGAATCTGGCTGATACTGAAAAATCAGTATGTGGCTCAGAGGGCAGCTGATGTTGCTTTAGTTATATATACAAAATCTACATACAGGACAGATCTAGGTTTTGTGGGGCCTAAAGCTAATACAATTTGAATAAATGTAATAAAAAATTTTGCAAAAATCTAAAGTTAACTACCAGGACTTGGAAGAGGCCCAAGCATACGAAGGATACCAAAACTAAGCTTCGTTGTGTCAAAGTAAATTCACCTCTGCCTATAAGTCAAAATTGTGAGGATTTTTCCTAAAAGAAATACAAATATTGTGCAAATCTATTCTTCCTATAAGAAGAAAATCTCAGAACTCTGGATAGAGAAGGGATGAGAATATTAAAAATAATTTATGAAGTCAATGTTTATCATTAATTATCAAAATAATTTCCTGTATGCTCATCATAGACACATCCTTTTAATTAATGCATATCTGATATAGAAACCATCTCATTATGTTACTATAATCAGATAGGAACAATTTATGTCATTACATTTAAATATATGGTAATTCCTGGTGGCAAGGTAAGTATATATAGAAAGTTGATTACACCAGTTTCCAGTTACTCTTATTAAGATTTGCCAAGAATCTGCATGAATTATAGTGCACATTATTATAATTATGGGAGAAAATAGACAAAAAGTAATAATTATTTTTTTAAAAATTCTACTAACAATGAGGAGTACATGTCTTAGAAAGAAGAAAGTGGTATTCTTGCTGTCAGTATGCTCTGACCACTGAACTTTCCTAATTGATGCTTTTCTATCAGTTCAGTGTCTTCCCTTCCAGAATTTTCCACTAAGAATGCTTACAAAAACATCAGAAAAATTACATTTAACAATGTCCAAGAAGCAGATTCTTCATCTAAGTATAGTCTTTCTACCTGATTTATGTTGTCTTTGAGATAGTAAGATTCCATCAAGAACAGCAGGAGATAGATCTCCATCTGATGGTTCTGCTTTGGCCCAGTACAGCGGGTGCTGGCCCAGCCTCCCTCCCCCTTCCCTTGGTAAAAACCTTGACTTTTCCTTTGGAAGACCATACCTCTTCCCATTGAATTGTCCCATGGGGCTGTCCTAAGGGATCTGAAGGGAAGGCATGTGACCCAGGCCAGCCTAATTGGACTTTCTTCCTAGGAGATTGTGTCTGCCTATAGCAGGATAAAAAGCAGACGGAGGTGAAACTTACTAAATGCAGAATACAAATGTCTTCATACAATAACTAAGAAAATGCCATGAAGGGTATGCTAAACAGTTTGGTGAAAACATTTCAGATTGTATATGAAACCAGCACATTGTACCCCTTGATTGCAGTAATGTACGCAGCTATGATTTAATAAAAAAAAAAAAAAAAAAAAAAAGAGTATCTCTCATCTGGTATGGCTCTCTCTCTTCTCCTTAGAGGATTTTCCTTCTTAAATATCACTCTTGCTCTGCCTCAACTTATCATTTTTTATTTGCATGTCTTCCTCTCTCCTTATGGTACAAGTTCCTTCATAGTAGAAAACATCTCATTCATCTCTGGACCTCCCAAGTCTAGAAGAATGGCTGCCAAGAGGTAAGCACTGACCTGTTTAAAGTCTCGGTTTACTGTTTTTCAAGCTTTGGGAGGAATTTGATTTCAAATTCCAGGTATAGGGTACAGATAGAGAGTGTCTGTGACCAAGATACAGGACGTACATGAAAGATTTAAGGTGAATGTAGGTGCCCTGGGGTAGAGATGTGTTAATCACCCGAATCTACAAGTCTGGAGCTGACAAAAGACCAAGACTAGGGATAGAGAACTGGGAGTTATCAGTGCAGAGGTGAGAACAAAAACCACGGAGTGGGTAAGAGCACCGAGGAAGAGAGTACAGAGTGAGAATTGAGGAGGGCTGAAGAAGACACCTGAGGAAAGTCAGTATTTAAGGGTAAATGATAAAGAAGATCCAGCTGTGGACGCTGAGAAGGAATGTTTTGAGAAATCTGTGAAGAGCAAGAAGGGAGTGAAGTCATAGAAGTTAGGGGAGGGTCAAGTTCAAGAAGGATGGTGTGATGATTAGGGCCAGCAGCTAGATAGAAGTGCTATATCAATATAAGATTTGCAAAGGAGTGAAGTGTTACTTTTCTTTGAAAGTCTTCTTATTTTTCAAAGATAAGACAAATATTAATAATGAAAACCTATAGAGTCTAGGATCTATAGGAATCAAACTTTCAGTAAGGTGATTATAAACCTTATCAAATATCACCAGGAAAACCCTATTCCAACATGGATATCCTTGATCCTCCCTATAGAAGGGATTGCAAAAACACGACAGAAACTTTTTTCTACAGCCTGTGACCACTTAAGAGTAATTTGGAGTGAAGGACTCCAAATCGTATGCCCTCTCTAGCCAGTGAAGCCTTGTTGTGGGGTCACTGTGGAAGAGTTGCCAAAGAAAACGTGAAGAGAACATGAAGAAAATTATTAATCATCACTGAGCCTCCAGGACTAACTAAAGAGGAGCACGTAGAAGCAAAAGATGCCCTGAGACAGACATTCTAATTTATTGCTACAATAATAATGGTTTCATTTACATTTATTTGTATATTTTACTTATATGAAAAGAAAATATAGCCTTTTCCTGAGATAGATTAAATTAATGTCAACACAGACACAATTGCGTGTTTTCATTTTCTTTGTTTTTGGATAGGAGAGGCAACCCATTTATCCATTCTTTTATTATTCTTTCATACACTTATCCATCTATACGTCCATCCATCCATTTGTTTGACTACCCAAATCATTTTTTAAGAGCCATTTATGGGCTTTGTACATTCCTGAGCCTACAAAGATGAATAGGATCAGATTGAAATAGTCACCATCCAGGATACAGGAGTTTGATCTAAACCATCATTAAAATTAAGCTAGGCATCGGAATATATAACAAATCATTAACAATAAAACCTGAAGATATGCTTTAGGAAGCATCTCTGTACTTCTTCAGTGTACTAATGCTCCCTGACATTATTGCTATCACTGATAAATGTCAAAGGGGAGAGTGATATTTTGGGAGCTGATTTTTTTTTACCCAGGCATATTACAAAAATAGATTATAAACACATACACATATGTCACAGAAAGAACTTGAGCTAATATTTCTATACAGGGACAAGCATTAACATATTTTTAAAGTTTACAGTTACATTTGTGTTGTCAGTTATAATGATCGCTTGGTTTGAACTCGTTATTTTTATGATAGCTATCAAAATCTATTGGTATGATGTATGTAATCTGCTTAAACTTCATGAGTGTACGAGAATTTTATAGTCAAAGACTTCCTAAAGTAAGAGATGTAATCCCATATTTTCATATAGACATCCCCATAAAGGAAAAAGAGCTAACTTAAACCAACTAACAGTGACCCATATTCACCATAAATACCATGAAGCTATAATTGGACTCAAGTTCATGAATATTTTACTTTTAGGTCATTGTTCATCACTCGGGCCATCATTCTAAGTTAATATTTGGTTATAATCTACACTAAGCACATGCTTTGGGGAGAGACCATAGATAAATGACAAAGTGCAAATGAGTGGAAGTTGCCATGTCACTACTTACCCTCCCGTGGGCCCACTAGCTTCTCTTCCAAGGTGGTTTGGTACCTCCAGTGTTGGAGGAGACACTGGCTTAATCTGGATCACTGTTCAGAGTAGTGAAAGATACGATGCCTTTCATGTGGGTCTCTAGAGAAAACTAGGGTGTCTGTATCCTTGCAAGGGACTTTCTACTAGAAGGCCTTTGCTTGCTGCATTGGCAGTTGGAATGACCTATATCATACAATATACTATGCTTTCTTTAGTTCAAGGAGACTGCTGGAGCACCACAAGTAAAGAGCTGCAGGAGCTCTTATTATTCATCACAGTTGGCAGCCTGGTGAAGAAAATCCAATACTTGATGGTAACACAAGATACAAACTTCTTTTTACTACTCAACTCTCATGTTTTAATTAGTCATCTCTGCTCCTATGACAAAACAACTCCTCAAATCCCAATTATTACTGTAAAGGTTTATTCTGAATCTGGAATAAAGAAGATATGAGCATCAAAACTTCTTCTGGAATGATGTCATCTTCATTCCAGATCCAGACTGAAGGAACAGTCCATTTCTGGACTGTTTGCCATTCCTGCGGCAAAGAGAAAATGACAAGAATGCTGGTGGAATACAATTGCTCCTAAAGATTTGGTTCAGTTGAGGCAAAGTCAAGGTCACCCACAATTTCTAAGTACTCTTCTGCTCAAGCCTGATGTCAAAGGTGCAGGAATTGTATATTCCTACATAGGACATACTCCAAGTTGTGTGATCTTCTGTCAGAAAGGGAAGTGATTTGCTGAGAATAAAAACACACCATAGCTGGGCGATGAGGCTCACGCCTGTAATCCTAGCACTCTGGGAGGCCAAAGTGGATTGCTTGAGCTCAGGATTCCAGACCATCCTGAGCAAGAGTGAGACCCTTAAAATAGAAAAACTAGCTGGGCATGTGGTGGGCACCTGTAATCCCAGCTACTCGGGAGGCTGAGGCAAGAGGATCACTTGAGCCCAGGAGTTTGAGATTGCTGTGAGCTATGACACTATAGCACTCTACCCAGGGTGACAGAGTATGACTCTGTCATAAAGAAAAGAAAAAGATACACTGGTAAGAGTAGCTAAATAAAAAAAGAAAGAAAGAAAGAAAATTAGGGCCAGGCTTGGTGGCTCACGTGGTAGTCTGTAATCTTAGCACTCAAGGAGGCCAGCAGGTGGTTGGGGCGGGGTGGGGGTGGGGGTGGAGAGATGGCCTGAGCTCAGGAGTTCATGAAGAGACCAGCCTGAGCAACCGTGAGAACTGGTCTCTAAAAAAAAAAAAATAGCCTCGCATTGTGGTGGGTGCCTGTAGTCGCAGCTAATTAGGAAGCTGAGGCAAGAGGACCACTTGAGCCCAAGAGTTTGAGGTTGCTGTGAGCTGTGATGCCATGACACTCTACTGAAGGTGACAAAGTGAGACTCTGTTACACACACACACATACCCAGAACTTACCACACCATGCCTCTTGCTACATCACTTTCCTCTCCACCCCTCAGTTCTCCAGCCTGTTCCTCCAACCCCCTCCTCTTCAATACCAGTTCAAGGGGGGTAGTCCAAAGAATTCCATGGAGGAAGATTGTTCAAGAAGTGAGGCTGCAGCAGCTGTTGTCTCCATTCTTCCCTGTTCTGTTATCAGCCTGTGAGGGCAGAGGGCAGAGTGGGCTGTGAAGGACTAAAGATGAGGTGGTCCCATGATTGCACTAATGTACACAATTATGATTTAATAAAATTTGAAAAAAAATAAAAAATAAAATAAAGATGAGGTGGAAGACACGACAGAACAGAGAGCTTTCTCAGGACCCAGAGAGCTCACTCAGGTGGTGCCTGAGACAAGAGACTGAGTGATCTTTACGTAGGAGGCTGGCAGTCTGTGCCTGAGAGGAGGGACTCTCAGGGAGAGGGCTTTAAGGGCCCACCCCTCAAAGCCAGCAGCCTCTTCAATTAGTGTTTACTGAGTACCCACTGAGCTGCTGGCCCAGCACTCCAAACTATAAATTTTCCTGGGCTGGGAAAGGCTCTGACTAATTTGCACATTAAAAAGCACTCAGACAGAGGAAACTCACCTCCTTTTCTCTTCCTACTCGCCCTGGGAGACAACCCCTTCTCTTCTTCATTCATGTGTAGAATCCCAATTAAACATAGTAAACAAAGGAAACTTTTTACGTTGTGATTTTCCTCCCTCTCCCCTTGTTTTATTTGCAGTCTGGATTTATTGCACAAGAATTGTCTCCTTTAAGCATCATCCCCTATTAACCAGAGTGATGAAAGCCATAAAGGGAAGGGATCTCCTTCGGTTCTCTTAGCCGGTTGTGAGACAGAGCAACCGGGTTTACAAGTGGAGTTGACATCTGTTGACTGACTCAGCCCAGCCTCTCCTGCACCAGGGTTGTGCTCCTGTTCAGAATGCAAACTGTAGTTATCAAGAGACAGTGCTGGGATTTAATAACTGCTTGAGCCCAAAGCAAATCTACTTGGGGACTAGAAAGAAATTGTGTAGTTTTAAAGTAGATGTATGCTCTTACCGTGGTTGGCTTATAAAACAAAATTAACCACAGGATTTTTCCCTCTGCCTTGCCTTATCACAACTGTAAATAGTGTGACTTAAGACAGGGAGATTCTATCATGATTCCATGTAATATTTAGTCCGTACGTATAACAAGACGAAGCTTGAATTAGCATCGCATATAGAAGGCATTTCATTTTCTCTCGTATGGTACAATATTAAGAGCAAACAACATATGTCTCCATGGTTATAAACAAGGGTGTCATGTTTGCAAAACAGATCCTATATGTAGAATGTCTGCAAATGGGAGAAAATATGGGGTTTTGTTGGTTAAAATGATGTTACATATTTCAAGTAATGTGACCTTTAGAAGACACATTTTCTCTCTGTGTGTGAATACCAATAAGAATTGTTTTGGCATCACCTTTCTCCAAACCTAAGTTCATGGCTCAGCTCTTTCTTCCTCTGTGACCTTGAGAAAATCAAGGAATCTGAGCCTCTGTTTCTTCTGCAAAATAAAGGTGCTGCACTAGATTAGGGTTTCTGAAAGTCTATTCTGAGGAACATTGTTTCTGAAGAAATTAATGGAAGTGATTTTTTTTAAAGGTTCCATGGTTAAATAACTTTAGGAATTATGACATTAAGCACAATTAAAAACCTTTCTTTACTCAAAAATTTAGTGTGCTGATAATGTTCACTGAGATTCTTCAAAAGGGAGGTAGAATGTGCTTTGTCTCTCTAATTTATTTTATCACAACTTTTTCCTTGTGAAACATTTCTCAGAACCACTCCAAACATGAGATTTTAAAGGCCCTTTAACTTATGACGTTCTAGAGTTTAATCGCCTTTTTCTTTTTGCAGTTTTTGGCTGGGAATGGGTTCAAAGCCACCACCTCCCGTATATGGGGCCGGCGCCCTACTCCTTGAGCCACAGGCGCTGTCTGAGTTTAATTGCCTTTTTACTCTGCCTATCTTTCCAGTTTCTCCCACCTGTTTCAGGAAAAGACCTACATGGGCTTTTGAATTCACTTAGAAGATGAAATTCAGATTGTTCTTCATTCCTCTTTTCCTTTATTTTTTTTACTCCTGCAATTTTTTATTTTGAAAAATTTCTGGGGCAGCACCTGTGGCTCAAAGGAGTAAGGCACTGGCCCCATATGCCAGAGCTGGCGGGCACCGGCCAAAAACTGTAAAAAAATAAAAAATTTCAGACCCTCAGAAAAATTGTGTATATGTATATGCTTACTTCAATTCAAAAATTAACATGTTGACCTAATTACTCTGTCTCTCTCTATGCATGTACATATACGTATATAACATATAACATACATATAATTTTATTGCTGAACTATTTGAAAATAAATGCAGACATTGTGATACTTTATCATTAAATATTTTAAGATGTATCTTCTAAAAACAAGGAAATTTTTCAACATACTCCTAGAACTGTTACTGCACCTGAGAAATTTAACATCAATCAATATCATCTAATGTATACTCTGTATTTAACTTTCCCTAATTGACTCCAAAATGTCCTTTTTTACAAAAATAATTTTTTTTATTTTAATTATTTATTTATTTTTTGAGACAGACCCTTCAGCTGTCACCCTGGAGAGAGTGCTGTGGCATCACAGCTCACAGCAACCTCCAACTTCTGGGCTTAAGCGAGTCTCCTGCCTCCGTCTCCCAAGTAGCTGGGACTACAGGTGCCCACCACAGTGCCTGGCCATTTTTTGGCTGCAGCCGTCATTGTTGTTTGGCGGGCCCGGGCTGGATTCGAACCCACCAGCTCAGGTGCATGTGCCTGGCGCCTTAGCACATTGAGCCACAGGCGCAGAGCCACAAAAATAATTTTTTAATTATTTTTAATAATTTCAAAATGTGGCTCGGCACCTGTGGCTCAACGGGCTAAGGCGCCAGCCACGTACATCTGAGCTGGTGGGTTCGAATGCACCCTGGGCCGGCCAAACAATAATGACGGCTGCAACCAAAAAATGTCCAGGCGTTGTGGCGGGTGCCTGTAGTCCCAGCTACTTGGGAGGCGGAGGCAAGAGACTCGCTTGAGCCCAGGAATTGGAGGTTGCTGTGAGATGTGATGCCACAGTACTCTATCCAGGGTGACAGCTTGAGGCTCTGTCTCAAAAAATAATAATAATTTCAAAATGTTCAGGAGTACAAGAGTTCTCATTACATGGATGAAGTGTATAATGTTGAAGTCAGGGCTTTTAGTGTGCCCATCACTAGAAGAGTGCACATTGTACCAGATAGGTAAGTATTTATTCCTTACCTCTCTCCAAGCCTCCCCACTTCTTAGTTTCCAATGCCCTCTATACCACTTTCTGATCCATAAGTTCCGCTTATTAGTGAGAACATGCAGTGTTTGTTTTTCCATTCCTGAGATACCTTGCTCAGGATAATGTTCTCCAGTTCCATTGAAGTTGCTGCAAATGGCAGTATTTCATTCCTTTCATGGCTAAGTAGTACTCCGTGTGTGTGTGTGTGTGTACATATATCCATACCACATTTTCTTTATTCACTCACCTATTGATGGGCATTTAGATTGATTCCATGCCTTTGCAATTGTGAATTGTGCTGCAAAAACCATTCAGGTATAGGTATCCGAGTAGTGGCATAGCTAGATGAGATAGTAGGTCTACTTTTAGTTCTTTGAGAAATCTGCATACTGTTTTCCATAGGGGTCGTACTAGTTTACAGTCCCACCAACACTGTGTAAGGTTCCCTTTTTCACTGCATTCGTGCCAACATCTATTGTTTTCTTATTTGTTTAATAATGGACATTCTGATAGGAGTGAGGTGGTATCTCACTGTAGCTTTAATTTGCCTTTCCCCCAAAATTAGTGATGTTGAGCATTTTTAAATGTCTGTTGGTCACTTGTATATTTTCTTTTGAAAAAACTCTATTCATGTCTTTTGCCCAATTTTCGATGGAGTTATTTCTTTTTTTCTCGCTGATTTGAGTTCTTTGTAGATTCTAGATATTAGATTTTTGTTGGATGTATACTTTGCAACTATTTTCTCCCATTCTCTAGGTAGTCTACTTACGCTGCTAATTATTTTCTTTGCTGCACAGAAACCTCTTAGTTTAATTAAGTCCCTATTTACTTTTGTTGTTGCTGTGTGTCTTTGGAGCCTTCAAAGTGTCATTTTAAACAAAAATCTAGCATTGGCTGGCCATGGTGGCTTATACATGTATCCTAGCACTTTGAGAGGCCAAGGCAGGAGGATGGCTTGAGGCCAGGAGTTGGAAACAAATACAGTCAATATACCATCTCTTACAAAAAAATTCTTTTTTAAGGCAGCCACAAAACAAAGTTTATCAAGAAAGAGAAAGATAAGTTTATAGAATAGGAGCAAGATAGAGGCTTACACGGCAAGATACGTTCATCCACCATAGACAACAAACTGGTTTCCATCATCAAGAAAGGAAAGGCCTGATTACAAGGCCTTTCTTGAATGGGCCTCCATTGTTGTGATGTGAAAGGCCTCTTACAAAAATTTTTTAAAAAGTTAGCTGCATGTCACAGCATATACCTATAAAATCCTACCTACTCAGAAGGCTGAGGCAGAAGGATCACTTGAACCTGAGAATCAAGACGGAAGTGACCTATGTTCACGCCACCACTGCACTACAGTCTGATCAGCAGAATGAGACACTGTCTCTACAACAAACAACATTGTCTCTACACTAATATCCATTTGGTGTTCACATATTAGATTCTTTGGCTTCTCTAATCTAAAACAATCCCCCCAACTTGCTTGTCTTTCATGACATTTACTTTTTTATGAAGAGCCCAAGTGATTTGTTTTATAGAATGTCTAAAATTATTAATCTGTATAATTGTTTTCTCATAATTATATTCAGTTTACTTTTTTTTGCAGAATCTTAATAGATGACGTTGTTGTGTACTTCACATTATACCATATCAAATGGTATAAAATGTCACTTTGTCTCATTATTGGTGGTGTTTGGGGTAACAGCTGGGTTAAGATGTCATTTTCCATATTTCTCTATTATAAAGGTATTTTCTTTATCTCATGACATGGGTTCATTGTGACCAGGAGAGGATGGTGGGGCCTGGAACAGATGTGGTAGAAGGGCTTGTTGAAGGCTGGGTAGATATTCCAAAATGTGGCTTCTATAGGATCAAGGCCAGTATCTGTCAGACACTGGGGGTTCATGAGGTATTACTTTACCTGTTTCTTTCCCTCAGACCAGATATAATGAATGTAAGAGCAGAGTTGGGGACATTACCCAGGTTATTCTGGGGCATGTTGGGTCTCATGATAACTGACGTGGAAATCATCTGGATCCATGCATTATCTGATAACAACACTGGGGTAGATAAAGGGAGCCGTGTGCTTTTAGGCTTCTGTGTCCTACCTAAATTTGGCTACTTGCTGTGTTCTTTAAGATGTATCTGCCCATTTTAGAAAATTCCCTTTTCCTGGTGATATGATGGCAGAAACAATCCTGCTATGGAGAAAAGTACTCTCTGTGTAAGTAGGGGGATTAGGGCTAAAATTGGGGCTAATGAGAATACTTAGGAACTTGAGGAACAGAATCCCAGCAGGCACTTAGCTGGCTTGTCCTCATAGACCACATTCCCAAGTGCAGCAGTTGTTCATGAAGCCAGTTTTCTTTCCTTCCTCCCTCCCTCCCTCCTTTCCTCTCTCTCTCCTTCCCTTTTTTCCTTTCATGCAATACATGTTTACTGAGCCAAGCACTGTACTATTGACAGAGATTTGAAGAGAAGTGCTCAAGATGTTTCACATGTTAAACTTGGAAGAGCACAAAGCCCAGGCTGGAATTTCAGGGACTAGGGCCAGACAGGAGACTAGAGAGGCACCAGGCCTGTCAGAGGTAGGAAGGACTAAAAGCGGAGTTCTGAAAGAAATGTTTCCCATACCAAATACTTTTTTAATAGCAAAGATCAGAGAATAGAAACTTTTCTCAGTAATTCTTTTTCCTGTTCACTTTCCAAGACAACTTGCAAATTGCAATGGAAGAAACTTTTATTTCCCTAAATTCACTATTGAGACTAAAGTACTCCCAGGAGCTTAGATCAAACATAAGCTCTTTCCTTAATAAACAACAATGTAAATGTGGTCACTTAACCACAGATTTCTTTATATCACCCTTAAAAGTAAATTATGTCTGGATGGTAAAATATATTTAGGCTAGTTTCAGAGTTTCTCTAGATTTGCAGCTTAGGTTTCAGGCAGCATTTATCTTCATATACTGGCATTTGTCCCTACTGTTTTCATCCAATTGGAAACCAAGGAATCACTGGGAAATATTTAATGGATAATGAGAATCACTTGAGTGACATGTCCTATTTGACTAAGTAGCCAAGCCATGTCTTTACAATTGATATAAATGATTTCATATTACATTTACATCTCTTATATCCACTGTGGAAAAAAGAAGTATTTTAACAGTGCAAAAATAATGTCAGGAAGGCAACCCTGGAGTGTTATAAATATCAAATAAGTCATAACTGTAATGATAATATTGGAATTTATCTTCAGAAGATAAAGGTTGAACTTATCAAGAGGCCACAGATGAGCAATAAAGTCTTCCTTATTGAGTACAGATAAATTTGAGATTTTCAATAATCTTGTTAGATACTCTGTAGTTCCTTATTCTTAATGCTGTGTCTTAGTTTTAAAAATGCTCACTGCTTCCATGATTGCAGCTCCTTGTTGCTTCTTCCAAGTCTGATGATCTCTAGTAAAACACCAGGACAGTATCAAAAAACCTGTTTCTTTTCTCTACTTCAGTTTCTCCTTTCTCAAATTCCTTTTTTGCCTTTATTCTTCTTGCTACCTCCCAACCCTTTATACCTTATAGTAGGGCCAAGAACATAAACACGAAAAACAAATGTAAACAAGAATTAGATACTTAGCAAAGAAGAGAATAAAGTCTAACATACACTTGACTCCTTTTCTCTATGTGAACAAATCTCACCCATTTATCAAGGCCACAGTGTTAGTTTGCTAGGGCTACCATAACAAGTACCACAAACTGGTTTGTATAAACAAACCAGAAATTTAATTTTTCACAATTCTGCAGGCAGATGTCAGAGATTAGCAGGATTATCAGGATTAGTTTCTTCTGAGGCCTCTCTCCTTGGCATATAGATGGCCATCTTTTCCTGTGTCTCCACATGGTCTTCTCCCATGTCTTCACATGGTCTTTCTCTGTGCATGACTGTATCCAAATCTGTTCTTATAAGTTCTTATATCAATCATGTTGGATTAGGACTCATTCTACTAATCCTATTTTTACTTAATTATCTCTTTAAAGATCCTATTTCCAAATACAGTCATTTTTGGAAGTACCAGAGGTTAGAACTTCAATATACTAATTATGGGGAGACCAATGCAGCCCATAATATCTATTCATTCTAACCTGATGTTGATTTTCTATAGTCTTGTTGATCTCTGCCATTATTTTAGTGACCAATTAAATTTAGTTGAACATCTATGGATACTGTATTGAGTGGTTTTTAGATGAAAGTCATTTGTTCCCCCAACAAATTCTATGAGCATGGGATAGTTTTTAATCCCTCTCAATCCCTAGAACACATTGGCACATTAGTATATGGCTTACAATAAAACTAAAAGCAAAACAAGCAAATCTAAAATGAATTGGTAGAGAAGGTGTCATTCTTTTAGGTACCATGTTTATGTGTTTTATCCCTTTGATACTGGAAGCTTCTTAGAGACAAGATTGTGTCCCTCTGAAGAGAAAGCAAAGGAATTTATTCAGTTTGGCAGTAAAAATGAAACTTGGAAAAGTCCCTTGCTTTTCCAAGATGATTTTGAGTAGAGTGATGTGAAAATTTTGTGAACTGGTCAATTGAATATTTTCACATATTTGGCCAAGAAGATTTTGTTTATAAGAACTTAGTTAACTTTGAATGACAGTCACCAAGAGATGTAGTAGCAGCAGCAGCAGTAGTAGTAATAGAACAGGACTCCTTCTTTGTAGAGTAAGTTTGGAACACTGTGCCACAGGTACTGAAAACAAATCTTGAAAATGATTACCAGCAGGGCTATAATCTACATGTTGTTTTGCAGGGTTTGATTTTTCCATTTACAAAGCTACCTCACATGCCCTTTTTAACTTTACAAACACGGTATATATTTTTTGTGTCATAATCATGACTTTTAGGAAGCCATGTGGCTCCTCACATATCTGTAACTATATCAGGATCTTTCAGAACATGCTTCACCCATGCCTGAGGGTGTGTCAAATGAAAAGTCTGTTCAGTTATATTCTTTCATAAGTTTGAAAAATTCAGTCTCAAAAAGAGATGAAACTTATAGAGTTTCTCCAAGGCATATTGTGATGAATTTATCTAAAGTCAAGACAAAAGAAAAGATCTTGCAAGCTGCAAGGAGTAAGCGCCAACTGACCTACAGAGGCAAACCTATCAGGGTGACCACGAACTTCTCTAATGAAACTTTTCAAGCCAGAAGACAATGGTCATCTAACTTTAACCTACTTAAAAAGAAAAATTTCTAGCCCAGAATTCTATACCCTGCCAAGCTAAGCTTTAAAATTGATGGAAAAATCAAAGCTTTTATTGATATGCAAACATTGAGGAAATTTGCCACAAGACCAGTTTTACAGGAAATATTTCAACCTGTCCTACACACTGACCATCACAATGGACCTTCAGCAAAGTAAACACCCAGAAATTAAAGGACAGAACCTAGTTTCCACAATGATGCAAAAGACAAAACTAACCACTGAACTTTCACAAAATAGGATGAATAGAATGCTACTACACTTATCAATTATCTCAATAAATGTCAATGGCTTGACTTCCCCACTGAAGAGGCATAGATTGGCTGATTGGATTAAAAAACAAAAGCCATCTATTTGTTGTCTGTAGGAAACACACCTCACGTCAAAGATAAATTAAAACTCAGAGTTAAGAGTTGGAAGTCAATTTTTCAGGCAAACAGAACTCAGAAGAAAAGATGTGTTTCAATCTTATTCTCAGATACATGTGGATGTAAAGCAACTAAAGTCAAAAAAGATAATGATGGTCACTTCATATTGGGTAAAGGAAAAATACAACAAGATGACATTTCAACTTTAAATATTTATGCACTCAATTTAAATGCTCCCAGATTCTTGAAACAGACCTTGCTTAGTCTGAGCAATATGATATCCTATAATACCATAATAACAGGGGACTTCAACACCCCTCTCTCAGAGCTAGACAGATCCTCTAATAAATAAAGATATTAGAGATTTAAATGAGACTTTAGAACGACTGTACTTGATAGATGTATATAGAATGCTCCATCTCAAAGATATAGAATATACATTCTTCTCATCATCCCATGGAACATTCTCCAAAATTGATCATATCCTAGGACACAAAACAAACCTCAGCAGGAGCAAAAGAATTGAAATTCTACCTTGCATCTTTTCAGACCAAAAGGGACTAAAAATGGAACTCAACTCAAACAAAAATGCTCAACCTCTCACAAAGGCATGGAATTTAAACAACCTTATGCTGAACGACACTTGGGTACAGGAAGAAATAAAGAAGGAAATCATTAACTTCCTTGAGTATAACAACAATGAAGACACAAACTACCAAAACCTATGGGATACAGCAAAAGCAGTCCTGAGAGGAAAATTTATCACTTTAGAAGCCTACATTCGAAAAACAGAAAGAGAGCATATCAA